>PVJS01037138.1:0-20083 GCA_004027185.1 Glis glis
CGCTATGCCCCCGGCCCTATTTTTTATACTTTATTTTGAAACCAGGTCTCACGAAGTTGCGGAGGGCCTCACTAGGTAGGGAGAGAGAGAGAGAGAGAGAGAGAGAGACAGACAGACAGAGACAGAGACAGAGAGAGACAGGGAAAGAGCGAGAGAGCTAAGGCTGGCCGCGAACCCGGATCCTCTGGTCTCCTCCTCCCAAAGTACTGGGATTACAAGCGTGCGCCACCATGCCCGGCTTAGTGTTTCTAATTGCATGTCTCATTGTGTTGGACAGTAACTTTACCATTTCCATTTTCTTTTTGTTTCAAATGCTTTGCCTATCCCTTTGTTTGCTATTTATTAGTATCATCATCATTAGTGGTAATATTTAAATGTATTTCTTGGAAATAGCATACATTTGAGTTTCATAGTCTATTTAAATTTGTGTCTGTCTTTTATTGAATGATTCTAATCTGTTCACATTTATTATAATTAATGATATCTCTCATTTTATTCCTTCCAACTTACTCTGTTTATTATGTTGGATTTTACTTAGTCTACTCCTTAGCCTATTTCCTGCTGACTATTTCATTGATTTTCATTGTAGCTTTCTCCCAATTAGATTGAAGATTTTAAATTTTGTCCATTCTGTACTTACCATCCCTCTTAACATTCTCAAATGCATACATAAAATTCTATTCTTATTTGTAAAGCAATTATTCCCTCACCAAAACCTCCTGCCTCTTTCACCTTGATGTTCTAATTCCCATCCTCTTATACTTTATCTCTTTCTCCCATAGAGTAAGACCTTTAAAATAGGTTCCTATCCCCTCCTTTGAATATTCATCAAGATGATGAGTGAGACCTTTGGAACTTTTTTATCTCCTTCCTCCCAACCTCCAACTGGTAGGTTTTGCAGGGCTAGCTTTTAGTCAGAATATCTCCTGTAGAATATCTCTTCTGTTTTATGTATTTATTTATTTATTCATATGTTTGTTTATTTATATGTATTTATTTATTTTTGCAGTACTGGGAATTGAAGCCAGGGGTGTTCTACCATTGAGCTACATCCCCAGCCTTTTTTATCTTTTATTCTGAGACAGTGTCCCTGTGTAACCAAGACTGGTCTCAAAGTTGCAATCCTCTTGCCTCAAGTGGCTGGGATTACAGGAGTGCACCACTGCACCCAGCTTGTCGCTTCTGTTTTAAGCAATCATATTATCACCTGTGTTACATATTCCCAGGAAGTCTACCCTTAATCATTATATTTCTATCTCTATATTGATTTCTACAGTACTCCCACCTTATCCAAGAAGGATCCATTTGGTGAATCCCAGTGGATGCTTGAAACTGTGGATAATATTATAACCTCACACAAGCACTGCAATACCATGACAGCCCACCTATAACTGAGATGCCTACACAGTGGCTAATAAGCAGATAGCATAGCGAGCACAGACACACGGACAGAGGGATGATTCACATCACAGGTAGAAGAGCTGGATTGTGTGAGATTCCATCAGCCTACCAAGGAAGGCACTGTTTTTAAAGCGTACACATTGTTTATTTCTGGAGTTCTATGTGTAATATCTCTGGGTTGTGGTTACTGCTGGTAGCCAAAGCTGTGGAAAGTGAAGCGGCACATGGGGTAACTACTGTATATCTCTATCTTTAGGTCATTATCCACTGCTCATTCTATTTCCCTTTTGAGGTTTCTGTTCATTTGATTTTTGGTTGGAATCTTTCATCTTACCTCAGATATTGGTAACCACCTTCAGTTATTCACCCATGGGACTTTCTCCCTGTGGTTTAGGCACATGGCGAGTCTGTACTTCACACTCTCTTGTGGAGCAGCAGGACTCTAACACAGGCCCAGTCAATAGCTGTAAACAAAAATGCAGGGTCACTTGTTTCTACTGTGATATTTTTTTCTCTTTATGTCTCACGATGATCATAAACTGATTTGACTTATACCAACTTCTTAAAATCATAAATCATGTTTACAAGTCCTAGTAAGTATTGCCTGTAGTGCATTTGAGTTATCTTAAATGAATTTGTGAAATCAGGCATCCAGGTATTTCCTCAAGTATTCTGTTTCATTGGGGTTTTAATCTAAGTGCTCCAACCTGATTATTCTTTCTGTGCTTGGCTCCTCAGATAGGTGGCTAATTTTTCATGTCAGTTCAATTTGGACTAGATCTCATCAATGGAATACCCTGAGTGATGGAACTCCAATAGGTCTACAAGTGATTAAAAGTAAAGTGTCATTCAAGGATCCTCCTCCACCCAAAGCCTCAGGCATCTCTAATAAACTGTCTAGTGTCCTGTCTCCCTTCACTATCATGGGCCGAGGAGGCTCAGTTTATTGGCTCAACTGACTCCCAGATCTCTGGGGATCTGAGATACCTGGAACACCCACACAACTCAAAGCTAACCGCTTCTTTGTTCACGACTAGCTTCAGAAAAGTTTTTCCTGTGATCTGCTGCCCTCAGGGCCTCATCCCATCTCCATCACCACTGTCCAGCTCACTGGCTCAAAAAGAAGAGATGTGCAAACCAGGACACTACAGGACAGCAACAAAGCCAGAGACATCACTCACAGAAACCTCCTGCACAAAGAATTCATGAATGTGGAGTTGTCTAATGATCTCAGGAAGGTATGTAGCTTGGAGCTGGGAAGAGAGGGGAGAGGGGAGTGGAGAGGGAGCCAATGCCAGATTATCCACTGCGAATTCTCACTCCTAGTGGATTTCAACTCATTTAGTTGTTTCTTTGGGTATTCATCATTTTTCCAAATAAAATACTTAAAATTCATATGTCTCTATCAAATTTTAGCAGCATCAATTGACCTCCTATTAATAGTTGAGGTTTAACCTTTCTTATTCTACCATCACCTCTCCCCAAATCCACTCCTCCAGCATTCCAATATTGTTTTATTTGTTTAATCATTAATCATTTTTATATAACCATGGCCTTGTAATACTGCTTTGCCAAGCAGTTTATATTCCTACTTGATACATTTTTCCTTAGAGTACATTTCTGCCTTTCTAAATGTTGTATTTTATGTATCTATTATTGACATTTGTCCAACTGTACCATCAAAGCTGCCAAATACCTAGTAATAATTTTCCAAAATACCCAAATACTCCAGAAAACTTCTGGAAGTTCTTCCACACAGCCTTCTCCAATATGATGGATTAATTCTTTAATCCAATATGATACATTAATTCTTACTGGTCTTGAAACACAGCTGTCACCCTGGAAATTTGATTCCTCATCCTGCTGCATTAAATATACTTTTCCCTGAAGAGTATGCATTTTTGTGGGTGTGTCTGGGCTTATCATTTACAGTTCTTAGGTAGTTTCTCTAGAATCTTCCTAAGACAGATATGGAAGCTAAATTACTGAGCCCTTACATATGTGCATGGAAGCTACATTACTGAACCCTTACATATTTGAAATTATGTTTATTTTTCTCTCACAAGTGCCTGATGACAGTATTATAGTATAAAAATTATTTATTTTTTTTGCGATACCAGGGATTAAACCCAGGGGCATTCTACTTCTGGGATACACCCCCAGCCCTATTTTTTATTCTTTATTTTGAAACAGGGTATCACTAAGATGTGGAGGGCCTCACAAAGTAGCTGAGGCTGGCCGTGCACCCAGATCCTCTGGTCTCAGCCTCCCAAGTACTGGGATTACAAGCATGAGCCACCATGCCCAGCTAAAATTCTTTTATTTGCCTTTTAGAAGCATGTTTCAAGGCCTTCTAGGACATGAGTTAGCATTGAGAGATCAAAGACCTTCCAATTTCCTATCATTTGTACTACTTTTATTTGTGCACTGTAATTATGCATTATAGCGAAGTTTAAAGTAATACAAAGGCGGGGCGTGGTGGCACACACTTGTAATCCCAGTACTTTGGGAGGCGGAGACTGGAGGATCGGGGTTCGCGGCCAGCCTCAGCTCTCTCTCTCTTTCTCTCTTTCTCTCTCTACCTAGCGAGGCCCTCCGCAACTTCATGAGACCCAGTTTCAAAATAAAGTATAAAAAAAAAATAGGGCCAGGGGTGTAGCGCGAAGGTAGAACACCCCTGGGTTTAATCCCCGGTACCGCAAAAAAGAAAAAAATAAAGTAATACAAACATACTTGCGCACAATACTTGGCATTTGGTGTTCCCTTCAGATCCCACCCAACTCCCCGCTCTTGTCTGCGTACATGTTAATGGGATTGGTAGTGATACCATCATATATGGACATAGCGTTATTTGAACTGTTTCCTTCCTTTTCTTTCTTCTCACATAAACTGCTATATCTTAGAAATGTCTCTAGTTCTAGTGTGATGAAATTGCACAATGATGTGCCTTGGTGTGAGTTTGTTTTTTGTTTTCTTCTTTTTACTGGACATTCAGTAGAAATGTAATGTGAGGACTAATATCTGAGGAATTTCTTGAATTACTTATTTGATACTTGTGGGGACCCAGAAGGAGTACAGGCTGGCGGTGACCCCATGACTCCATGCAGTCGCAGACACACGTGCACCCACATAGCCGTGGGTGCGGGCACCTCCCATATAAGAGCAGGTGTGTGCACATCAGGAGCATGCACACTTGCATATAGTTACATACAACGATGAAGCAAAGTATAACACACATGTTGAATGACTAAGCAGAGTATAACACACATGCGCACATTACGCTGACGTGGGCATGCACCATTTTGTGCAGAACCCTATATAAGAAATAGGTCTGCAGAATAAAATGGCTGTTTACTGTTTGTTCTCCTCAAGATGCAGCTCTGTGCAGTTTCTTCATCCTGGGTGATCCAACCGCCTGCAACAACACCAGGCCCCTCATGGGGCCCCTTGACAATACTGTTGCCATATTTTTACTGCTCTCCATTTACTAGGCCTCCTATTATCTCTAAGTATGTACAATTTCTTCTTTACTTCCCAAATATTAAATGGTAAATTTGGTGAATATTATAGAAAACAAACTATAGAATCAATAAATTTAATTATGAGAAATAATTCCTTGGAAAGTCTGAGAAAACAATAAAAGCATACAATTATTAAGCTATGGATAAAACGAGGTAATTGTGTCAATGCTAGTAAATTATTCTAAGAATTTAGAGCTCAAATTGTATAATATGACAAGTGCATTATGTATACATATTATTGTAACTAGGTTTTAAGGAGACATGAAATGGGAAGAATGGTTAATAATACAGGTAACATACAGAACCTTCTTTATGTGCCCATATGGTGCTTGGTTCCATACATGTATCATTTATTTGAATTCATATAGCAATTTTAAAGATTAGAATGCTAGACAAGGAAGAGTTTGGAGAATAGTTGCAGGTGCACACTGAGCAAGCAGCGGGGCAGGGACTGTGGTGTGGATTTGATGGAATGAAAGTCCCCTGCCCTGCGCACCCCTGCCTCTCAGGTTTCCCTGTTTGTTGTAGTTCAGTAGTTCCTGTCATCTGGGGATGGCCTTATGAATAAAGTAATATTTCACATGTCACTACATGACAGAAAGACAGCAGTCTGGTGATATTTTAAGCTTTCTCTAGTCATGAAATATAGTGTCAAAAGAAGTACACTTTCGAAATGAGATGATTAAAGGAATTAATTTAAATAGCTTGGTGCCTCCCCATTAGAGTAAAACTTCAGACAGGAAAGGTGAAGAACTCTTTCTGCTCCTACAATTGATAGTTCTTTTTTTTTCTCCTTTCTTCATTCTTTCTAACACATTTTCTTGGAATGCATATCCTATGCATTATGGGGGATGTAAAATGAATTGAATAATGAATTCTGCCCTGAAAGAACGTAAAAGGCTATAAAGTATCAACTCTCATAATGAGAGTTCAAGAAGGTGAAATGACTCCTGGCTGAGATGAGTTGGAGAAAGAGCGTAGAGCGGGGCCGACTGAAGAGCAAGCAGCCCCTCAGAGTAGCAGAAGCACCGAGCGTGAAGGAAGAGTAGAGGAAATTATGACTGAAAAGCAAGCTGGGTTCTGATACCAGAAACACTCAGGAAGAGAAAGGAATTCCAACCTCATTTTATAAGTCAAGAGCCTACAAAGTGTTTCTGGCCAAATATCCTCAACCAGTTAAAATTTAATTAATTAAATTGGATCAAAATCAGTACCAAAATAAAATTTTTATATCATTTGGAAAAAGTCGTGTGTATAGTATATATAATGATAGGTAATAGTTATGGCTGTAACAATCATTAGCCAATATCTATAGACAAATATCTATAAGGGTAATGGTCATCGTTTTTAAATGTCAGTGTAAATCCATCTTTCAAATAATCTTGACCATTTAAAAACTATTTGGCAGCTTCTCATGTTATCATCTTGGAACATATTTGTTTTTGTCTTGTAACAAAGATGATAAAATTCCCATGAACAAAATCAAAAGAAACATTACCACTATTTTCATCTGAATTTATATTATTTATTATTCTTTCAGCCTGAGATTTCTTTCTAGAAGCATTTTATGTATAATTATAATTTATAATTATATAATTTTTGAAAGTTCATGTGGTTGAAAGTAGATGATCTAATTGATAATTCCACATAGTCTAGCATAAATAAACCAAATATGTATCAGTATACTGACAGGAAAATAAAAAATAAAGGAGACTATGCTCCCTGCTCTGTCCGGTCCATTGTGTCACTTTCATTCTTTCTTTGAGATAGATCTCACCTGTGCATTACATAGGACCTACCTGCCTACCAATGAATAGGCCACATTTATACTTCAGAATTAATCAGTATGCTACATTATTAGTAAATATTTGATTCCTGTTTTTAGATCAAAATACCTGATGAGAAGTTTTAATGTTTTCTCAAACCTCAATGTATCATTTTGCAAATATCTGGAGATCACTCGCTCCCATTCTGAGAAGTTCTAGAAACAGAGAGAAACCAATGGAGAGTCTTGCACAGAAGACATGGATGTGGTTGAAGTAAAGGGAGCTGACATCAGGCTATCCAAAGACCCTCAGTAAACACAGGAAGAACTCGTAAGTGATAGACCATTGTTCAAGTTTAACTTGGAAATATTGCATCTGCATCCTATAGAGATTTTATTGATTTACAAAGAGATTACTTATATCAAATTTTGTAACACTGATGTAACTACTATTTCTATTGATCCCAATTTTTCTCATTCAGATAAAAATAATTCTTCAGCCTATCCAAAGACCCTCAGTAAAAACAGGAAGAACTCGTAAGTGATAGACCATTGTTAAAGTTTAACATGGAAATATTGCATCTGCATCCGATAGAGGTTTTATTGATTTACAACGAGATTACTTATATCAAATTTTGTAACACTGATGTAACTACTATTTCTATTGATCCCAATTTTTCTCATTCGGATAACAATAATTCTTCAGGTAGCAGTGAAAATGTAACTAGCAAGTTTGAAAAGGAGATGAATTATAATATATTGTCAAATCAAATTTGTATCTGTGATGGAGATTCTTACAGGTGGATGTTCTGAAAAAGCAATGCATTCTAAAACACTTTTATTCAATAAATACTACAATCAGTTATCTCTAATTGCTGAAGAAATCTCTGTTATCAACATATAATATTTAGGGGGTATTGTGGATTGAACCCAGGGGCATTCTACCTCTGAACTATACCTCAGCCATATTCTGTACTTTTTATTTTGAAACATAGTCTTGTTAAGTTGCTGATGGTCTCCCTAAGTTGCTGAGGCTGGCCTCAAACCTGTGATCCCCCTGTCTCAGCTTGCCAAGTACAGGGATTATAGGCAGGCACCACTACAGCTATCAACATACAATAGTAAATGAACACACAATCTTTTAAATAATAATCTAAAGTATATTGATCTCTTATAATAGAATTGTGATTGAGTTAAAATTAATGAAATAGCTGTCAAAATGCAGCTGACAGCAGTGGGGGGGTTGCTTATTTTTGGAGTATGTGTGAGTGTGTGTGTGTGTGTGTGTGTGTGTGTGTGTGTGTGTGTGTCTGTGTTGTGCTGGGGATTGAACTCAGGGGTGCTCTACCTCTGACCTTCACCCTACTTTATTTTTTTTTATATTTGAAACGAGGTCTCACTAAATGCTTAAGCTGGCCTCAAATCTGTGATCTTCCTGTCTCAGCCTCTCAAGTACTGGATGTTACAGGCATGTGCCACCATGCCCTGCTCCACAGTTCTTAAACTTTGTCTTGCATGAGAATTACCAAGAGAGCTTATTAAAACACAGAATGTTTGGTTTGACTCCCCAGATTTCTGAATCAGTAATCTGATATGGGGCCCCACAACTTTTTTTTTAACAAATTTCTAGGTAATGCTGATGTATCTAGTCCAGGGACCACACTTTGAGAATCACTGGCTTACATTAACGAAATTCTGAGGTAAGTGGTTTTAGCTCATTTAACAACAAAATGGCTTCAGCAAAATCCCCTATACTGTCCATCTGCCCTGCCCTCCATTTCATAACCTTTTCCTTATTGCCACAAGATGGGTTCTGGGGCTCCATGCATCACCCCTTCACAGAACCATTATCAAAGGACAGACAATGCAGATGAGGAACCATCAAAGAAAACTTTTCCTCATAATCCCCAACAGTCCTTTCCCCTCCGCTCTCATTAACCAGGATGGGATAATGTGATTGCTGAGTTTAAAGGGAGATTGGTGAAGGAGCACATGGAGTTTAAGTTAGCACGTGCCCTAGCAACCCTTATTGTGAAAATCAGTTTCCTAGAGAAACCACAAAACCACACACTCATAAAAAGAAAAACAAAACATAAAATAAGAGTCTCGGTCTAACTAGGTAAATGCTCATTCTGTACCTTGAGCTTTGTGAAGTAAAGCAGCCCCAGTGTCTGAAAACAGAAGGAGTGTGGGATGTGAGTCATTCCTGTGCAAAGATGGCTTTGCACAATATTTAGCACATTGGTTCACACCTTGAAGTACACCTGAGGAATTTGACTGGCAATACTTTACCATATTTAGCTCAAGATTATGGCTAACGTTAAGAGAAGGAAGTGCTGCAATCCAGGATTGGTTACATACATTCTAGGACTGAATGCAATATGAAAGTATAGGTATCTTGTTCAAAAATTATTAAGGATTTCAAGTAGGTAGCAGATCAAACATACCAAGACCTGTATTCATGTTTGTTTGTATGATTTTGAACCTCACTGTGATGTATGATTACAATGCAACAATAAAAGTATATTTAAAAAGCAGGCAGTAGATCATCAAACTGAGGACGGGATCCTTCTTAATTTAGGGTCCTGTGCTGCACAAGTCAGTCCCCTGTGATCTGGCCTCGCTGCTGTTTCCAGCCTTAGTTCACGAGGTGCCTTTGAAAACTCCAGATTCTTTTCATTTCCTTTTTATTCATCTCACTCTAGTAAAGGCAGGAAGGACCATGCTATTCTTTCTAAACGAAGAATCTTCTCTCAGTTATAAATCACCCCATTCTAACACGTGGAAGCAAATGCAGGTGACTTTCATTTAAATAGCAATATTTTTTCATCCCACAGCATATGGATAGATAGATGAATCAATAGCTGGATGGAGTGAGTGACTCAGCAGGAAGAAAGATTTTGTCAGTTTGAGATAACAGAGTAAGTGTGTATAGGAAGTGAAGATTTTGGACCTAGAATAAAAAAAAAACTGAGAAGATTTATCTGCATTTGAAGTGTGAATATCAATGAGGGTCATCAGTTATTCTGAGAGTTACAGAGCAGACTTTTAAAAGTTAAAGCACTCCACCTCCGCATCAGGTTCAATGCAGGAGGAAATTTTTATCAGTCTGGTGTTCTTGTTGCATCAAAGAAGTATCTCTTTGTTCCCCCTTGTAGCACGCAGGACCAGGGCACATTTTGGCTTTGTAGGGAAGATGAAATGCTGGCCTGATAAATCACCTGCCAATTGAATCCATGTAGATGGCTAATGTAGCTAAGTTGAGGGGGAGGACCTGAAAGAGCTGGTGAAGAGAGAAGAGGAGTCGGCAACCACAGGAATACTGCGATCTCACCAACTAATTCTTTGCTTTAGAAAAAAAAAAAAAACAAAGACATAGCAGTGGACTCCCTGACATACATTTTCTCTTTTTCCCATTTCTTCTTTCAACTACATCTCCTGAGATATCTTTGGTATAAATTACAATTCACTTAATGGGCTTCCTTAAAATGAGGTAACTCCTATACACCACACCAGCTTCCCACAGTCCGTTTTTGAAGAATAACCACTCTATTTTGGTGCATGCTACTGCACAGAACTGAAGAAAGCATTCATTATGATATCTGAATAGGTATGATGTTCCTGAAGCAAATTATAATGACATTAAATAAATAACTTGTTAGAATATAACTCCATTGTTAAAAAATAGATTTCCAATCATTTTGATGGGGTGAAGGTTATCTCATTTTAAATATGGCCAATTTTATCTGTTAAAGTTTCCCTAGAGGAGTTGAGTGGCTATGTAATGCTCCAAATCGGTGGTAGTTGAATTAAAACAGAAGTCATCGAATCTGCTGTGTCGCTGCTCCCTGGCCCACCAGTAAAGCTGGAGAGGCCATGCACTGATCAATCTGACCAGGATTAACATCCACAAACAACTGTTTGGACTTGCTTTCTTTGTCCCTGGTGACAAAGAAACATGCAGTTCAAAAATTGATTGTCTTTTCCTCTCCAAGCTTGTGACAATATTATATAATTGTGGATAAATACTTATGTCACTGTTTCTAAGACTATTTTAGTGTTTGGCATTGTAGCTTTGAATAACTGTAAGATGTTCAAGGCAGAAAAATTCAGGGTATCTTAAAAGTGGCTGCAGCAAAGATATGATTTAATGTTTTCTCAAGGAAATAATTTACTGCCTGTACATGGTTTGTTCCTTGGGATTAATGCTACACCTTATTCTGTGAAGAATAGGTAAGCTATTTTATATCATGGAAATCCAGTCTTCCCCATGTTTGTCTAGAAAGTTCCTTCAAGCCTCAGATCAATTACTGCTTCCTTTTGTAGGCCTGCCAGACTCCTGGAGGCCAACAGGTTGCTGTATGCTCCCAAAACACTACAACTTTAGAGACGATTGCTTGTGATTTTTGAAAATAATATTGAAAAAGTAGGTCTAGAAAGCTAGATTGAACAAATTGTTGAGTTTAGTTTTGATCCTGTAACCTATAGATGCAAGGGAGAAAAATCATGTTTTATATTTTGTTAGAGTGAAGATTTGGATAGACATCATTTCATGATTTGAATATTTTTAAGATGTCATTCAAGAAATGTGCATTAAATATTTACTACCTGCAACAAAATCAAACTGATTTTGCAGAAATGAATAAACTAATTCTTGTCCTTAAAAGAATTTATAATCTAGTTGGGGCTAGAAATAGGAAAAAGTGAGAAGTATACCAACTTTGAAGTTACCTTAACTAGAAAATGGTTCTAGATTAGTAGTAAATAGAAGAACCTATGAAGAATGTACTAAAAATCCTTTTAAGCACCATAACAAATATCAAAATTATGGAAATTAAAGAAAACTTTTTTTGGAAAAAACCTACAAAATTTGAACAAGACTAAATATGATTTAGAGAAATATGAACTATGGTTTATAAAAATTTTTATTAAAGTTAAAATATTGATTCTATAGTTTTAAGCAATTGACAGGAAAGCAAGTATAGAAACATGAGTTAATGTATACAATAGTTTCAAATATAATGGACATTCACATCAGAATGTGTTTTCTAGCCAAATTTGTAAAATATCTTTAAAGAATCCTATTTACATAGGCACCTATAAGTGCTTGTGGTTTATAATGGAAAACATGATCTTGGGAAAATCACACCCTCTAGAATACTACAGGCTTTTCTTTATACGAACCCTCTTGACTTCTCCAAACTTTATGAAAGGGCCAATGTGTCTGTTGAGAGAATGACTTGTTTCTTATTCTGTAGACTTAAATTGGATTTAATCATTACTTCATATATAACACATCTCTTTCCCCTTCATCCCCCCACCACACACACACTCTCTCTAAATTTAATTAAAATAACTGAAATGAAACTAGAGATAATTTGTTTTTTAAATAGACTGCCACATGCTCCATTTACATAAAACCCATTAGTTTGCATTAAATACAAATTAGCTGCTGATATGAATTAAATCACGTATAAATAGTTCAGAATAGCCGCAGAACCAGGCATTTTAATTAATATAACTGTTAACCAGATTTATTTGTAAGGTAATCAAGACTCTTACTCATTTATTCTTCAGTACAATAGGCCAGGCTACACTGGCGGTCGTAGGACAGCCCATCATTTCTGTATGAATACAAATCCAGGAGGAAGACTCATGAGATTCTCTGACTTCAAAGTGTGCACATGATCAAAGCTTACCAGTTTAGAAATTACAGAATCCTGCAGGATAGATGAAGAGTCCACTCAAATAATTAACTCATACACAGCTAGTTTATTGATCACCTGAAATATCCAGCTTTTTTCCTCTTTTCATACTTAGTCATGGCTTAATTTAAAGCCAGAATTTTTAAAGCATGAAATAATTTTCCTTTGTTTCTGTTCTTATTTTGACTATTCCATGCATCACTAATAAGTATTTCACAGTTAATAATAATTTTCCAGACTAATTATAATTTAGAGTTTAGCAAATGTGGCTGTGTTCACCCAGACTCTTTTTTTTTTTTTTGACAAGAAGCTGAACCTCAAAGTGACTCGGCACACATGGAGTCACATACATAGGTGCACAGAAATGAAAACCCAGGTCCTACCTTCAGGCACAGTGGGATCCAAGGCTCTACTCAGCTCACCAGAATGACTATGGCTCTTTCCATGTCTGAGGACCGCTTTCCTCTGTAGCTTCCATTTTCTGGAAGGCTCTGTTGGTATGGTAGAAAGATGACTGCCAGCAGCTTCCAGCTTTACACATCTCTCTGCAACATCAACTCTTTCTCAATTGTCCAAATGAATATCCTTCAAATCAAATCCTCCTTGGCTAGATCATTTATGTCTCGGCCTATGACCATCACCATGGGAAAGAGAACAAAAAGCTCTAATTGTCCTGGGTTACATGCTCACCCTGAAGTTGGAGAAAGGGCCACAGGACTTAAGAGTGTGGGATGGGGGGTTGATAAAATAAAAAGTAGATTGTCTTCCTAGATAAGGAATGGGGAGGGGTATTGACGTGGCAAATGCAAAAATAAGGAACGGATAGCCAATACTGTTTTGTAATCCTTGCTTCGATGCTAAACTGTTCGCCTTCTTCAGGCACCTCATTTGGGCACTGGTTATCAATCAGTAAAAAGAAGAAAAAATCAAAGGTATGCAATCAATATTCACCTGCAAAAACTCATGTGCCAGCAACCACAGGACTTCTAAATGGCAGCAGTGAATATTCAGCAAATAAAGTACCTATGCTGAAAAGCCTTCATCAGTCTTAAATCATGTTGTTGGATGTACAATGTTAAAATATGAAAGCTACATTATGTGTGCATTCTGACTGAAGGTTAGAGAGGATTAATGAGACAGGTTTAATTGACTGTAACAAAAAGTTCTGGACATTCATGAAAGAAAAATGCCACTTAAGTCATAATATTAGAAATTTGACATGACAAAAAGCAGCATCTCATTTTAGCTGATAAACCTAGGGCATTACTTATGTTTTTCTGCCCATTTTAATAAAAATACTTCATGCTTTCATTCCATTGTATCCTATTACTCACAGTTTTACATTTTAGATAATGTGTGACAAATATTGAGACGCCAAAAAATAGGCATTGCTAACGTTTTTTGTGCACTGGATCACTTCAGCAATTCGATGAAAACTATGGATACCATACAACCCTTCTAAATACTCTCAAATCTAAAAAAAAAATAATAAATACTATAGAATAAAAAGGAAAAAAATTATATTGAAATAAAATTATCCAAAACTTTTTTGAAATTTTAATATAATAATACATGTGCTTCTGCATTAACATATTAAATAAAAAGCAATGTCACTGGAGTATAATAGCTGATATTTTGAGATTCTTTAACTCTAATGTGATGTAAAATATCTAATATTTCAATTGGGTAAATGTCACAAGAAATACTAATAGTAATGTGGTTTGCGCCTATATTCACAATTGAAGAAATGTAAATTTCAGTTCAAGGTTACAGAAAATAAAGATGTAAATTTTCCCATTCTCATACATGGACTTCTGCCAAAGGACATTTGATCATGACTTGAAGGGAAAAACCCTGCAAATCACAGTAATAAGGCATGCTATCCATCAGCTCTTGGACCTTATTGCAATTTTCTTATTCATCTCTAGTTGATTCCCTGCCATATTTTCACAGGAGCAATTCCAAACTTTATTACCCATTTCTATCCCAATATTTTCTTGTATGGTCAACTTTGTCTCCTACATAACTTAAAGAATGAAAGCAACCTATCATTAGTTTCCTCCCTCCATACCCCATGTTTTTGAATATTCATCATTTCCTCATTTTTCTTAGTCTTACAGATTGGAGAAAACTCATGCCTGCCAGTGACTTGGTACCTAAAGAGAGAAACCAAGGAACAGAAAAGAATGAAGACACCATTGCAGAAGGCCTGTAGCTAGGCGAAAGAAAGAAAAGAAGAAGGAAGGAAGGGAGGGAGGGAAGGAGGGAGGGAGGGAGGGAGGAAGGGAGGTTGGAAGGGTGAAATTGACGCTCCATCTCTTTCTTGAACCCCTAGTCCTGAATATGAGAAGATTCATTCTCTCATGAAAGAAAATTATTGGGCTGGGGTATGGAACTGTGACTATTTAATTAAAAATAGAAGATGAGAAATGCAGCATAATCCAACTCTATTAGGGATCATGCAGGACGCAGAGGAGAAAAGCACTTGAGTGATGTGCCACAGGGTCCTCAGAGGGCTTTGGCCTGTACTCCCCACCACCATCTGCTTCTCTGAGTGCAGACCACTACATGGCATAGTCTACCCAAAGCGTTATCTCTTCCTGCCTGATGTTGCCTGTGGGGAACAGTGTTCTCCTGATCAAGAACTTTCTCTTTCCTTCCTTTTTCTTTCTTTCTAATGGGTTATTGATTTTATCATAAAAGAGAATGGATTTTCTTTATAGCCATTTCTGGCAAGATATATGCACTCCTCAAGCAAAAAGCTTTGGGACCTTTGTGGCCTTTCTTTACTCTATAGGGAAAAGGAATTGAATGAGATGATCCCATGTTCAGAATTAGGATTACCACGACTACTTGGGGCTTTTGTGGCCCTAGCTCTCTGGTTCTAAACATGGGGACATTAAGAAATCCTAATAATTTATCAGAGTTGTTTCCAGGGATTGCTTCTATAAATAAAAGTAATGTAATTAACTGCATAGAAAACTTTCACCCATCTTCCCATGGGTTCAACCTCTATTCAAAGATCTATTTCTCATAAGTGTTTGGGCCTACTGTGGAAAAAAGCCTATAAGAGGTTTATACGCTCCTTCTGTAGAATAAATGAATATGGTACTTCTTACTCAAAGTTGTTGCTACCTGCCTAGCTGAGGTCCCTTGAGGCCTACTGCCTTCAGAAATGGGGTTCACTCCAGTTTTCCCCAATTAGGGTGACTCAGCCCTTTCCTGATTTTCCTTCTGCAGGTTCGACCCTCCTTGTCTCTATTTTATGACTTTCTTGTTGACATAGGAGCTCTACCACCTCCCAAATTTCATCGCCATTTGTCTTTAATCACACGGCCTCCCCTGGCTTGTGGCTTCAGCGTGCTGTCTTTCTTGGATATGACTCTCAACTTCTGTATCACTCCACTCTTGTCAGCTGTTGCTTCTGGCTTCATTTCTTGCATTCAAATACTTTCCAGGGAAATGGAGTGTTGGTGCAGTCAATCACACTCAGTTTAGGGAGTATTTGCTGGTTAGAGATCTCAGGTCAGGACACCTCCTAATCTTCTGTATAAGATGGTTTTAGAGTCAGATTGCTGATCCAATCAGCAGTTGTTATGATTGATGAGGTGAAGTGGCACAAGCTTAGAAACCAGAGCATGAGAAGCAGCACCAGGAGGGATAAGGATGACACAGGGCCTGGACATACATGCTTCCCTACTGTTTCAGGGAACAAAATATGCTCTGCCCTTGTAAAGGCTTGCAGTTTTCCATAGCTACATGTAAGGAGTTTATGTCTTCCTCAATTATTTTTTTCTATTGTAATTAGAAACACTCATTTTCCATTTGAGTTCTCTGCATGGCCTTTTCTAGGGACTCACATCACTTGCTCTGTTGTTTTCACCTCAGCTCTTTCAATTTTGATATTGAGCCATCCTTTTAAATATATATACATGTGCATTGGAAAATGATAAGTTTAACTACTGAACTAGTTTTTTCATTTGGGGATTTTTATTCGTTTGTGGTTTTCATTTCAGAACAGTTACTCTTATCTCACACTTAAGGTTTGTGTGTGTGTGTGTGTGTGTGTGTGTGGTACTGGGGATTGAACCCAGGAGCAATCTACCTCCAAGCTACATGCCCCCCAGTCCTATTTTTTTATTCTTTATTTTGAAACAGGGTCTCACTAAGTTGTGGAGGGCCTCACTAAGTAGCTGAGGCTGGCCCCGAACCTGTGGTCCTCCTATCTCAGCCTCCCAAGTACTGGGATTACAAGCGTACACCACCACGCCGGGCTTCACACTTGTTTTAATTTAATTTGTATTATTTAACTTAAATGATTGTCTTTATGACTCATTTTAGTTTTACTTAAACATTTCTCCCTGGTGCTGTACTGCTCTGTGTTCAGACCACATGAAAGACTCAAACCCATTGGAACTAGAGACTATCTCTTTTTCTTATTATGTCAGATACATGGAAAATGCACAATAAATATTCCATGAATGAAAATGAGCCTAAGAAAAATGAGTTAGGATGGAAGCCTGTTGGCAGAAAAGCAACACAGTCCAATACAAATAACTTGATTTTGGGCAGTTTGGGATTATCCATCTAAGTAGGATATATCCATGTAGTTACACAATCTGTAATTTATTAGAGATAGGCTTGCATATTCACCTGTGCAGACATGTGAATATTTTTATATATTGGGGGCATATTTCACCCATCCTTGAACATACACTTTTTCCCTCTCTACTTTCTATGCAGTTAGTTACATTGGAAATATACCTTGTATAAAACAGAGGTACCTGTTATTAACTAGCTGAAATAAACTCAATCTGTGGATAAGGTAACTTTATTTTTAAAAATAAATGAGGAAAAATCAATTATGCATAATGTTTGTATACTTATATGCATGCACACACATATATCAAAAAAGAGGAAAGGCCTGCTAGAGGTATTAAAGAGCATGAACATAAGATCAATTCAGAATAAGTTTCTTCATTTTGACGCTTAAATAATATATTATGCAATGTTAGGGTAAAATGTTTTCCACCGTGTGTAAACATTAGGTAACAGGGCTCTGTATCAATAAAGAGATAGATTCAGGAGGCAGTACCTAGAAAACTCAATCCTTTCACAGTCAACTGACCTTATGAGTCAGAAGGAAAAACAGTCCAGTTACATAAAACATTGGCAGAGCATGTAATAACTGAAGTGGCACTAATAGTGAAATACAGCAAATGCTCCAAGTCCTTTTAATATCAAAAAGAGGTCAAGCTTCCAGATGTTTCCACTGATTCATAAATAATTGACCACTGTTACAGTTACACTGAGCTGCAATGAAGTTAGACCATGTGGCTAATATTAGCCTTAGTAACATAAAATAGTTGAACCAATATTTAAATCAGTTTAAAAACTACTTGTTAACAATTTTATACCAATTTATCTTTGTGGCCAATGTGGTATTTAGATAGCAAAGCTATTCAAGTAATAAAGTTATTAAATAGAGCAAAATTACAAGTCATTTCTGAACCCAAAGATTCACCTTTGAACACTGAAATTCATGGTTACCCTGTTGGCAATACTCATAAAATCTGTACACAACACCTCCATCCTTCTCTCTCTGTTGTCTTCATCCTTCACATCTGTTGTCTGAGTATCTTCTCCTTTTTAACATAGCTGTTTTACAAAGGCCTTTGGAAACAATAAGCATTTTTTCAAAATATCTCCCTGCTGTTAGTTTCTTGTTAATATGCTCCACTAAACCACCCTGTCCTACCATTTATCTGTCACACCTCTGACCATATCCTTTTCCAGTCAAACACTAATTAGCATTTCGATACTTCCTCCATATAGATTCAGTGAAGACTGATAGCAGGATGATTATTTATATTGAGTAGTCAGGAAAGCACATATTAAGGTAGAGACATTTAAGCTGATATTTGCCTGATTAGAAGTCGTGAAAGAATAAGGCAGAGGCAAGTAGAGGGACCTAAGGCAAGAGTTAGTTTCGATTTATTGAGGAACAGATAGAAAACCAGTGTGGCCAAGGGTACCAGGAAAATGTCATGGTGGAGGCAAATTGGTACAGGGTAGTAACTACCACCCACGAAAGTCAGGATAAAGCATTTGAAATGAACTTTATGTGTGATGGGAAAAGCATTGTGAATTATGCAGAGGAATGACATGAAATAATTTATATTTTTAAAAGAACATCTTGGCTGCTGAGTGGAGAATGGATTGATTGAGTAAAAATAGAAGTAAGGATGACTAGAGAGCAGATTACTGTGGAAATTCAGGTCATATATGAAGGTTGTTTGGACTTAAAAGATATGAAATTACAGAGAAGTAGATGGATTCAGGATATATATAGGAAGTGAAGCCAGCCAGGCTTGCTAATGAACTAGCTATGGGAACAGGGGAAAGAGACAAATCAAGGATGGCAATATGTAGCTTTTGGCTTGAGCAACTGAGAAGATGATGATGCCCTTTCTTATCACAGGAGAGACTGGTTTAACTACAAGAGCATAGAGATTAGTCAGAATTTTGCCCAGCATGTAGGTCAAAATATGCCATTCTATGTGTGTTGGAGTAAGGTCGATAATTGGTAGAGAACTTGAATTAAAGTAGGACACCAGTACTGGACTGAACTGATGTTCTTTTAAAATTATTATCCCATTTAAAAAAGTGGAGCTAGGTAATGAATGGGCCTTACAATATTGTCAGAACAATTAAATGATGAGATGACAAACATCAAATTATGTCATAAAACTATAAAATCCATGTGAGACTTGAATTAAGCATAGTCAATCACTCTCCCTGAAACCTCAGGGTAACCCTAAACAGCCTCAATGTAGATTATATAAACACAATTAGAAGAAGATGTCTGTATTTTCTCTCTTACAAGTCCATCAGATTAACTACTACATTGGTCACAGTTTTCCAGTGAAATAGAACCAATAGGATATGTGTGTATGGTTTACTAGAAGAAATTGGCTCATGTAATTGTGGACAATGACAAGTCCAAGATCTGCCATCTGCAAGATGGGGACCCAGGAGAGCCAATGGTTTAGTTCCAGTCTGAGTACAGAGACTTGAAAACCAGGAGAAATAATGGTGTAATTACAGTGCAACAGCCTACAGGCTTGAGACTTAGAAAGAACCAGTTTCAGTTTGAGTGCAAAAGTGGGGGGTAGGGGTGGGAGGGAATGTCCATCTCACAGTAGTCGGGCAGGAGATGATTCCCTCTTATTCTTCATGAGAGGGTCAGCCTTTTCTATTTCAGCCTTCAATAGATTGGAAGGGGTGCGTTCACATGGGGAGAATAATCTGCTTCTTCAATGGATTCAAATGTTAACTTTATTCAGAAATACCCTCACAGACACACCCAGAGTATGTTGATCAAGTGTCTGGATACCCAGTGCCCTAGTCAAATTGACACAAACACCACTTTTCTATATCTATTTATCATACCCTTCCACCTATTATCATGGGGTCACTGCAAATGTCTTTTTTTTTTTTTTGGTACCAGGGATTGAACCCAGGGGCATTCTACCTCCGCACTACACCCCCGGCCCTATTTTTTATACTTTATTTTGAAACCGGGTCTCACGAAGTTGCGGAGGGCCTCACTAAGTAGAGACACACACACACAGAGAGAGAGAGAGAGAGAGAGAGAGAGAGAGAGGGAGAGAGAGAGAGAGCTGAGGCTG
>PVJS01037139.1:0-20083 GCA_004027185.1 Glis glis
TTTGGGAGGCAGAGACTGGAGGATCCGGGTTCTCGGCCAGCCTCAGCTCTCTCTCTCTCTCTCTCCCTGTCTCTCTCTCTCTCTCTCTCTACTTAGTGAGGCCCTCCGCAACTTCATGAGACCCGGTTTCAAAATAAAGTATAAAAAATAGGGTTGGGGGTGTGGCACGGAGGTAGAACACCCCTGGGTTCAATCCCCGGTACCGCAAAAAAAAAACAAAAAAACCCACAAAGGTTTACTATTCCTGTTCTTCTTCTTCTCATTATGCTTCCTATAAGCTGAGTTCATAAAAAGTAACATCAACTGCTCAACTGAAAAAGGATATGAATGTGTAAATTCCAAAAAGTAGAGATACAGATATGAGCTAACTTGAGAAAAATAATAACCTCACCTTAGCAAAGATATGAAAATTAAAATGGTATATCATTGTTTACTTATTAAATGACCAATCCATTCTAGTAGTAGTTTTAACATAGCTGTTTCTGAAAGTAGAGTATACATCTCAAAATTTTTGATAATGTTTCTACCACTTTTCTAAGATATTGAAGTTGTTAGGATATATCATTTTAAAAATATACAAAAGAAACGATATTATTAATGTACATCAAGATTTTCAGTGCAAACTAATTATATTAACAGTAATTGGAAAAAATTAAATTCTATTCTTCTAATAAGAAAATAGTTAAATTCATTTCAAGTCTCCAACTTTATAGACTATAATGCTATAAAAATAATTATTTAGCATAATATAGCAACATGGAAATATATTTATTAAATAATGTAAATTAGTTCCTTATTGTGTGTACATCACTGTAAAATTATTAAATAAAATATGGGTAAATTAAAGTAGTTCAAGGAATTAGAGGAATGTGATTATGGATTTTTTATTTTTCCATTATTTTTGTTATAATATAATATTTGTTATAATATTCATGATACTAATATTCTTCCATAAATCCACAGTCTAAATGGCAACAACTCAATTCATCAAACCCCAGCTGATCAGCACCTAAATGCAGCAGCGCAGAATTGAGTAATGGCCAACCTTTAACCATAACTGCAGATATAATGAGCAATGCTGTTCTTCAAGGAAAACTACCTCTCTGCTAGTACCCATGATTTCAGTAATAATTTCATGTTAGGATGCCATCCTTGGTAGTTAAATGGAAATAAAATAGCTCAGGCAATATGCACAATTTAAAACTCAATTTGGCTTACCTTCTTGGGAAGCTTCTCTATGGCCTTTCTTACTGACTCTGGCAACTTCCCAGATTTCAAAGTATCATTAAAAATTTCAAGGAAAAAAAAAAACCTATGCATGTCAGGCATAACTTTGTCAGAATGAAGCTGGAAGCCCATCTGGCTTCATTGTCTTATTGAATTTGTCACATTTTATAGGTAGTTGAATTTCTTTCCTGATAATCAATTTCTCCAAAGGATGACAAGAATTACTTCACTGTATGAGAAAATCGTGACAGTTGTCTACTTAGATGTGACATTCTCTCTCCCAGAATTTCACCATTCACACAAACATCTAAATGTTCATTTTCACAGTCCAATGTAGAACTCCCTACTGGTCCTGAGATGGATCCAATTCTACCTTTACCAACAGCAATTCCATTACATCTCACCCTGAATATTATTTTTTATTTTTATTTATTTATTTTTTTGTGTGTGGTACTGGGGATTGAACCCAGGGGCATTCTACCTGCAAGCCACACCCCCAGCCCTATTTTTTATTCTTTATTTTGAAACAGGGTCTCACTAAGTTGCGGAGGGCCTCACTAAGTAGCCGAGGCTGGCTGCGAACCCAGATCCTCCGGTCTCAGCCTCCCAAATACTGGGATTACAAGCGTGCGCCACCACGCCCGGCTCACCCTGAATATTAAACAGACTTCTCATTGGTCACCTCATGCCAATGACTGCCCACCTCAATCTGTCCTCACATTGGAACCAGAGGGGCATTTTGAAAATTGTCTCTGTGTTCTGCCCTCCCCCATCGCTTACCTCTTAAGACACCGGCTGGCCTTCTGTTAACATGGCTTCCAGCTGGCGTCTTCCCTGGCTTCCACCCCTCTCTCCAGCTTTCCCTCCCAGTGTTCTTGTGCTTTGTTCACACTGTCCATTGATTTTCCATGTTTATCATGACCTTCTCCACCCTTCCACCGCCAACCTGTGCAGCACCGTGGTTGTAACTCCTGGTAGACATACTTTGCCTGAATGTTCACCCTTCTGCTACACCCTTCACTGAGGTAGCTCTATTCACCATTCAGATCTCAGCTCCAGGAAGCCTTCCCAGCCCTCCAGGATAGGTCAGATCCACCATTGTACCTCTACTTTTTCCTCATGCTTATCACCAGTTTATATGTTCATGTACTTATTTGATTAATGTCTTCATTCCCACTTGTCTCTAATCGCCAACAAAACAGAGACCACACTACGTTCTCTCTCATATCTTCAGCACTCAGCAGAGTTCTGCTCACAGAGCGGGCACTCAGTAAATGAATTAAAGCCAAGAAAAAATTCACTTTCTGTCGTTTTACCTTTCTGGGTTCTTTTCTTCTAAATGTTAATATCAATGTTATTTACCTAATGTGGATTTTAAGGATCACCACGATCCTACTTAAAATAGTGGAAAATGACATTGTTAATGTGAAATGCCTGATAAAGGGTAGGTACTCAAAAAGAACCTCTGATGAGTGATAGAAATAAATGTCTCTATACAGCTGGATAGCAAGACAAAAATGGGCAGGGTAAAATACAAATATCTCAGTTCACTGTATTTCAGGTATATAGAAGAAGCAACCTAGAAAACCAAAAATAGCTTGTTTCTTACCTTGTAAGCATTCTTTGAAATCTAGTTTGCCCCAGATACAGCATGGCTAGGGTATATGGCTAACATAAGCAAACTCGTGCTCTCAAGGAGTTTTCTCTCGTCCATAGCTCCACAACAGCCCTGCAGTGTTGGAGAGACCTTCAAAATTTGTTGTCTCACACTACAGAATTTTGGACACGAAGTTCTTTCCCTTCTAACACATTTTGTCATAAATGTATTCATGTTTTACAAATAGCCTGATAACCTTTGTTTTCATAATGGGACAAGCTTTCTAACATATATAGATATGTTAGATACTCCATAAATGTGTGTGGAGTGGATTGAATATTTATTTATTTATGGTAGTTTTAAAACAAAATTTTATTACCACATTTTGTGTGTGTGTGTGTGTGTGTGTGTGTGTGTGTGTGTGTGTGATACTGGGGATTCAATCCATGGCATTCTACCTCCAAGCTACACCCCCAAGTGCTTTTTATTTTTTGTTGTTTGATACAGAGTCTTGCTAGGTTGCTAAGGGCCTCGCTAAGTGGCTGAGACTGGTCTTGAACCTGCAATTCTCCTGTCTCAACTTCCCAAATACTGGGATTACAGGTGTGATAGCAAGCCCGGCTCCTATCACTTTCTTTTACCCTCATGAGTTCCCCAATGGTAGCATGCAACTAGGCTCGGTTCCAAGCATCATTATAAGAGACATATAGCAGAGATCAGAATATCCTAGTTCAAGATTCCCGCTCCCATGTCTACATAGCCTTCAGCAAAGTCATGATATTCCCAAATATTAGAAAAATGATTGGGAACTTCACACTGGAATAAGATGGTAGCAGGAGTCCAACACAATGAATTGAGTTAGAAATAGATCAAGGATCCTAGAAGTCCAAGTATGAGCAACTCTACTGAAAATGACTTTTCAGCTGTAAAATGGGATAATAATAATTATGCTTTCTTCAAGGGTTTTCATTAATATTGGGAAAGTGCTTTAATCTGATATTTAAAAGATGTTTTAGAAGAAAAAGTGAGTGTGGTGATAGTGTGGGTATGGGTGTGTGTTGTTTGTTTTCAACAAGCATCCAGCCGTTGCTTTTCAAGAAAGTAGAAATTCAAAGGGATTTTGTTTTCAAAGCTTATGAAAAAAGTGAGAAGAGGCTTACATGATTATGTTTATTACATAACATTCATTGAGCTATTTATCAAGTCATAGAATTGAAGAAACATGATAACAGCTGGTACTGGCTAGGAATTAGTGTACTTAATTAAAAATTAGATGTAGATACTGGCAGCTTGGGTTTCACAAGATACCTGTCCTCCCCACTGCGGGGAATTTCAATTCCACTTAGTACAATCAGTACATCAATACACAGAAGCATGTTGTAAGCAGATACTCTGCAGGGAAGGAAGAGACCGGCTACAGTGGACCAGGACAGAAAAAACGAACCGTAATTATTTCATTAAAATTATTTTTTAATAATTTGAGTTGTGTTCGTTTTGACTTATCAAAAATATGTGCACATTTTCAATTTTAGAGTATTAAGCGAAGCATAGGAAATAAATGAAATTTACTCCTAGAGCTAAAATAGAGCCAAAAAACCCTACCTCTAAAATACTACTGCATTTCTTTCCAGTTTTATATATGCAATATATAAAAACATATATTTGTATATGTATGTTTATATACAAATATACAAATATATAATATACAAATATACAAACATATATGTATCACAATTCCTCTTGAAACAATGTGACTATAGTATATATACTGTTTGGGGATAGGGTTAAATTTAGGATTGGGTTTAGAGCTAGACTTAAGGTCAAGGTCATATCTAAAAATTTTTATTTTGTTAAATATTTTTATGAAATATGTTCGTAGTAGCTGTATAGTATTTAATTGTATACTTTTATTATGATGTTTTCAATACCCTCATTGTAGATATTTAGATGATTTTAAATTTGGGTTTTTGTTTTCATTTCCTTTTTTCTCATATATTGCTAGGTCTCTCTGATCATTAAGTTATATCTCTAAAAGTAGATTTTTAGATAATAATGTTTGAATATCATAAAGGTTTTTTATTATGAGTATAAAAATTCTTATCTAGGACATTAGTACTCTCATCAACAGTGAATCCAAGCATCCATTTCACCACAAACTTAACAAAGTAAACAATAAAAATCTTATATCTTGGACCAATTCATAAAAAAATAAAATTTATTATTTTTTTTCTTTTTTGTGGTACTGGGGATTGAACCCTGAGCATTCTACATCCAAGCTAATTTTGAAACAAGGTCTCACTGAGTTGCTGAGGGTCTTGCTAAATTGCTGAAGCTAGCCTGGAAACTGTGATTCTCCTGTTTCAGCCTCCCAACCACTGGGATTACAGGCATGCACCACCATGCCCGGCTCAAAATTTCATTATTATAATGTACATTTTTATTACTAATAAGGTTACATAATTTTTTACTTTTACCTTGTTTTGCGAGTTAGTCTTTCATATATAAGTTTCAATAGAGATGTCAGTGTTTTTAATTGATCTCTAAATACATATCAAATATATTAACTAATAAATTTGAAATATTTCTTCAACTTTCTATTTTAATTTTGTTCAGAGTGCTTTTTAATATTCATTCATGAAATAGTTATTGAAAGATTACTGTAGGCTGCAGAATATTCTGAGCCCTGATAATACAGAAATGAACAAAACACCCCAAAATCTGGACTTTGTGAAACTTGAACAAAATAGTCAAAGATTCTGGTCTTCACGAAGCTTATATTCTAGTTGAGGAAAAAGATAGCAGATAAAAAATTAATATTAGAAGATGATAAATGCTGAAGGGACATAATGGATGCTACTTAGCTGGGAGTGGTGATACATGACTGTAATCCCAGTACTTGGGAGGCTAGGAAAGGAAGTTCGTAGGTTTGAGGCCAGCTTCAGCAACTTAGCAAGGCCCTCAGAACTTAGCAAGACCCTGTTTCAAAATAAAAAAAAATAAAATAGGGCTAGGGTATATGTAGCTCAGTACCACTCCCCACACACACATACACACACAAATGCTAGTTATGTGGAAGTTGTAATTTTCCATAGGGAGGTCAGGAAGGATAACATTTGAGCAAAAACTTGAAGAAGGTGTGGGAGCAGGTCAGGCAAAAGACATCACAATTACAAAAGCCCATAGGTGAAATATACCCGCCATTTTTAAGAAATAAAGGGGGTGTTGCGTGGTGGCACACACCTGTAATCCCAGTACTTGGGAGGCTGAGAGAGGAGGGTCACAGGTTCGAGACCAGACTCAGCAAATTCAGGATACTCTCAGCAACCTAGCCAGACCCTGTTTCAAAACAAAAAATAAAAAAGGACTGGGAGTGTAGGTCAGAGGTAGAATGCTCATGGGTTCAATCCCCAGCAAAACAAAAGAAAAAGAAAGAGAGAGAGAATTCAGAGCTAGAGGTACTCATTTGGTAATTATCAGCATATAGGTACTATTTAAAGCCATGAGATGAGATATTTTTAAAAACTTAAATAATTTTATAAAGTCACTAATTCAGGATGTTTAAAGAAAAAAATTGAACATTTACTGGTATGGCATGAGTTAGTAATTATACAACAAAAATTTCTTAAAAGTAAGTTATAAGTACATAGATGCAATTTCTATAAATAGCCTATGGAACCTGAGTTTTGTGAAACTCTTTGGGATTCACTACTTTTGAGGTGATGATGGTTAAATGGAAAATGTCACAGGTGAAATACTCTGCTCTTTAAAAGACCGCACAAGTAAGAGGCAGATAAAAGTTAATTATCTTAGTTTCCACCAAAGAAATAAAGAGCCATCCAACAAAGTTTTAAAGTAACTCTGGAAGTCCCCTTGAAATCCAGCTGTGATGGATGCTAGTGATCTTGCATCGTAATAATGAATTCTCACAGGGCAGAGGAAAGGGAGAGGACTTCCTCAGAGTTCAATTTAGTCTATAAAAGTGCTGATCTTTCTGAAAAGAAATAACAAAAACAGCTTTCATCTTGTGTCTTCTCGTTAAGCATTTCTCATTCATTAAATTCTTCCACTTTGGTATTTGATTCTCATTGATTACTCCATGTTTACATGTTCCTCCCTTTTTACACGGTAATCAATTGTTATAACTCCATTAATTTTGACCTTGTTGCCCTTTCCTATTTGATCTAAATCTTAAAATACATGGTGGTCCCTACTGGCCAACGGAAATGAGAAATGCCCTAGATTTGGGTGTTTGCACTTTTTCTTGCCTAAGTTGTATGAACCTGGCATACAGGAGCCTTTATGTAGTTAGGTAATTAAGAATTCAGCCAGTGTAGACATAATCTCCTATTGATGTTAGTCCAGTGGATAGTGGAATGAGTTTACTCTACTGCTTACCCTAAATGTTATTGTAGCAAATATCTTTTATAGGTTTTATATTATTTTGCTAGGGCTGCCATAACCCAGACTGAACAAATTAAACACAGGAATTTTCTTTCTAACAATTCTGGAGGCTAGAAGACCAATCTGTGGCAAGGCTGGTTTCTCCTGAGACCTTGCTTCTTGTTTCCAGATGGCCACCTCCTCCCCGTGTCTTCATATGGTCTTCCTTCCAAATTTGTCTATGTCCAAATTTTCTCCTTCTTTCTTCTTTTTTTTTAATTTCCCTGGAGGGGGTGCACCTTTCTGGAAGTACTGCAATAATAGGTCGATGCGTGGAGTGGATGGAACAAGCTCCTATTCTATCTCCTAGCTCCAAATATCCATTTAATATATTGTCCTTGGATAGAGGATGTATCAGATATTAAACTGATAAGAACAGATACTACACTTGATGTTAGCCAAAAGACCGAGAAGCGATTCTTCTTCTCCTTCTCCTTCTCATTCTTCTTCTTCCTCTTCCTCTTCTTCTTCCTCTTCTTCTTTTTGAAATAGCCAAATTATTTTGTTTTTGAAATACATCTATTTTGAAATGGGGAATATATATGTCTATAAAATTTACTTTTATTAAAATAAATTTTAAATGCTGATAATATTCATGATCAAAGCCAATTATATGAACAATGTATACATTCTATATATTATAAAAATGTTAATTTCTAATAAAGTTCCCTTTGAAAAACATTTTGAAAGACTTTCAGTTTCTAGTCTAACTTGGAATTTCCCTCCATTCTAATAGTTCAGTAAAAAGCTGGACAAACTGAAAAATCAACAACTCTTCTTACAACCTTTAGAGAAGAAAAGTCAAAGGGCAAACTGCTGTCCCCATACTGGAGAGACAGAAAGGTCCATGCAAAGAAGCACAAGTTACCACAGCAGACCTGCCTCACAGGAACCAGCCCCAGGGTAGGAAGTATGAACTGTAGTTGACAAACTACTGGAGGATCCCTGTGAACAAGTCTGACAGCTAAAGACTCCAGGGAAGCCAGTCTGAGGGTGACCCTATACTTTTGTGCGTTCTGTCTCTGGACACTCCACCAGGGACTCTCACGAAAGATTGGAGAAAAATCCTCTCCTACTTTCAGCACAGTGAGGAAAGGGTAACCATTTTGAAGTATGCCAGAGCATTCTGTTCATTTTAATGAGACCTGCACTCAAAAGAAACTATTTTAGCATAGCCTTACTTACCTGGAGGAAAGAAAATGCCCAGTTTTAGCCTCCTCTGGCCATCTTGGCCCATATAAGAGGGGGGAAATTGAGAATCGCTTATGAGGTTTTACAGCTCAGGAAACAGGCCTACAAGACAGAAACCTACTCATAGACTATAAAGTGCCCTCCCTCCTTCCACATCTTACCTTCACAATGCTAAAGCTCTAGTTAATGAGTTCTTCCAACCCTGGACATCACAGACTGCTTTCAACATCAGCAAGGCATATTAAAAGGCAAAAAAGAAAAAAAAATCTGCAAAGAAAGGAAAAGCATTAGAATCAAACTGAGATATGACAGGGACATTGGCATTATCAGACAGGGAGTTAAAAATCAACACGCTTAATAGGCTAATTGGTAAAATTAGACAACATGCAAGAACAGATGGATAATGTAAGCAGAAAGATGGAGACTCCATGAAAAATGTTAGGAATAAAAACTATAGCAGAAGACTGCCTGTGATGGGCTCCTAATAGGCTGGATGTGGCTGAGGAAAGAATCTTTGGGCTTGAAGATAGGCCAATAGAAACGTTCAAATATAAAAAGTAAAGAGAAGACTGTAAAAAGGATATTCAAGAGCTAGGATATCCAAGAATTGGGAGGCAACTAAAAGTGTATCTTATGTACAATTGAAATATCAAAAGAAAAAGCAAGAGAGAAAGAAATAGGGTAATATTTGACACAGTAATGACTGAGAATTTCCCCAAATTAATGTCAGAATTCATAAAACTCAACAATACAAAAGTGAACAACTGAATTAAAAAATGGGCCAAAAACCCTAAGAAATACCTCTCCAAGAAGATATTCCAATAGCAAATAAGCATAAAAAAAGATGCTATCATGAGCTATTGGGAAATCACAAATTAAACAATACTGAAGCTGGGATTATATACCTATAATCCCAGTACTGGGGAGGCTAAAACCGGAGGATTACAGGTTTGTGGCCAGCCTCAGGAACCTTGTGAGGCCCTCTGCAACTTAGTGAGACTGTTTCAAAATAAAAAATAAGGCTGGGGGTATAGCTCTGAGGTAGAATGCCTCTGGGTTCAATCCCCAGTACCACACACACAAAATACAATATTGAACTACTACTACATACCTATGACATCAGCCAAAACTCAAAATACTAATGAGGCTAGGCATGGTGGCACACCATGTAATCCCAGTACTTGGGAGGCTGAAACAGGAGGATCACAGGTTCGAAGTCAGCCTCAGCAATTTAGTGAGGCACTCAGCAACCTAGCAAGACCCTGTTTCCAAATAAGAAATAAAACTGGTCTGGGGGTGTAGCTCAGAGGTAGAATGCTTCTGGGTTCAATCCCAGTACTACACATATAAAAAAAAAAACTAATGAATAACAAGAACCATCATTTATTGCTGGTAGTAATGCAAAATGATACTTTGGAAGACAGTTTAGCAGTTCCTTACAAAATCGAATTCTTACAAAATGCTTACCATATGATCCAGTTATCACACTCACTGAAATTTACCCAAATGAGTGGAAAACTTAAATTCACACAAAATCTGCACATGGATGTTTATATCAGCTTTATTCATAATTGTCCAAACTTGGAAGCAACCAAGATGTCATTTGGCAAAACACTTCAATGGTCATGATGCAAATACACAAAATTATCAATGCCAATCTCAGGATCATGCACGGGAGGGGAGGGAGTAGGGTGGGGGTTGGGGGGAGGCTTACTGAGTGCTGTGTGTATGTATGGTATGTCTCTATCACTCTGAACTTCATCATGATGTATGATAACAATGCACCAATAAAAAAATTTTTTTAAATAAAAAAGTCCTTAGGCAGGGGAGTAGATCAATAAAATGTGGTACTTCCAGGCAATGGAATATTATTCAGTCCTAAAACATAAGCTATCAAGCCAAGAAAATAACATGGAGGAAATGTGAAACCTATCTGAAAGAAACCCATCTGAAAAGGCTACATCCCATACATACATACCACACGGTTGATAAAACTATGGAGACAGTACAAGGATCAGCGGTTGCCAAGGGTTGACAGGGAGCAAAGGATAGTTAGGCAGAACACAGAGGGCTTTCAAAGCAATGAAACTATTCTGCATGAAACTATAATGGTGAATATATATAATTTTATATTTGTTGAAATCCACTGAATGTACACCACTAAGAGTGAATTCTAATGCAAACTATGGAGTTTGAGGGATAATGATGTGTCACAATTGGTTCATCAATTGTGACAAATGTACCACTCGAGCGTGGGGTGTTGATAGTGGGGGAGGGGAGGGAGAAGGTACGTGAAATAACTCTGTACCTTCTGAAAAATTCTACTGTGAAACTAAAATGACTCTTAAAAATAAAATCTACTATGAAAAGTATTTTGGAATCACTTTTTATTCATTTTATAATATGAAGAGATGAAAAAGAAAATGCATCTGAACTGTTACAAAGAACACTACTACTAACATTATCTGCCATCAAAATGGAGAGAATAGTATCTAAATATGTATTTTGGATGTTTTATTTGTCTCTAGATTTCTAAACACAATAGTGTCACTTGCTTTTACCTAACTTCCATTGAATTGAAATGATATTTATGATAAAGTAAAACTCACTCTAGAGGCAGTATAATGGTTCTCAGAAAAGTAAAATTATTCCTTTTGTGTGTGAGTGCTGTAGATGCCAGTAACAAGATTCAATGCACAATTTATTCATCTCTTTAATAGTAGAGACTTTGGGAAATGAATGAAAATAATTGTTATCTAGTGAAAGAAAAATTGGGCAGGAGGCATTGGACAATCATATTTTATTTATTCAACTAGATATATGGTCCCTTTTATGAAAAAATCTCCAGAAAAATTAGGGGAATTAGGATGGCTATCCAACAAATTTTCTATGAACTTCTCAACTACATTTGTCATTGAATAGAGATTTGTCAGAACACATCTTAAGTGTTCTAAGAAAAGAGATAAGGAGGGTGAAATGAATAAAATTACTCCCAAGTTATGTGTTTGGCCTTATATCCCTATAAAAGTCTTTGCTATTTCCATTGGGAGAAATATTCTTTGTTATGGGGTAAAGAATCTACTGTATCTTTTCTAAAGTCAAAGAGAAGTAATAACAGCCCCATAAATTCAGATTTTCTGTCATTAGACCTGTTTAAATGAGCCTTCCTGAATACACTGATGTCAGAACGTTGTTTTACAAAGGATAAAATTATACTTTTGACTTCCTGAATTATTTATGATACTTAATTTCTCCAACATTCACTTTTGATTTAAGGGTCATAATCAGAAATACATTTGCTAATCCACAGTAACAGAAATGGAAGACTTAGCCAACAATGTTCGTCAATATCTACATTCAACAACTGCACTACTCTCATGGCTCATTTCAAACCAAGTATGGGATTAGGAAGAACTTGGAGAAATGAGAAGAGTAGATTTCAGCAGGGTGGCGAAGAAGAAATGTTGCTTCTAAGACACCAAAGGAATGGAGCGAAAGCTTTTTTTTTTTTTTTGGCGGTACCGGGGGTTGAACCCAGGGGCGTTCTACCTCCGAGCTATACCCCTGGCCCTATTTTTTTTTTATACTTTATTTTGAAACCGGGTCTCACAAAGTTGTGAAAGGCCTCACTAAGTAGAGAGGGGGGGGGGAGAGAGAGAGAGAGAGAGAGAGAGAGAGAAAGACAGGGAAAGAGAGAGAGAGCTGAGGCTAGTCTCTGCCTCCCGAAGTACTGGGATTACAAGCCTGTGCCACCATGCCTGGCCAAATGGAGTGAAAGCTTTGAAAATGCAAGCAATCCTTTTTGGGGTATATGCTTGCCATCCCATAGTTCACCAGAAAGGATAATTAGAATTGCAGGCTGGTTTTCAATTATGCACTCAAAATGCATATCAGCATGTCTTCTCAAAATGGCCAAAGGACATGCTTCCATTTCTACAGTAGAGTTGATTTTACTAAAGGAATAATAATTTAAAAAAATATAAGGCCGGGCGTGGTGGCACATGCTCGTAATCCCAGTACTTTGGGAGGCAGAGACTGGAGGATCTGGGTTTGAGGGCAGCCTCAGCTCTCTCTCTGTCTCTCTCTCTCTCTCTCTCTCTCTCTCTCTCTCTACTTAGTGAGGCCCTCTGCAACTTCATGAGACCCGGTTTCAAAATAAAGTATAAAAAATAGGGCCAGGCGTGGTGGCGCACGCTTGTAATCCCAGTACTTTGGGAGGCGGAGACCGGAGGATCCGGGTTCGCGGCCAGCCTCAGCTCTCGCTCTCTCTCTCTCCCTGTCTCTCTGTCTCTCTCTACCTAGTGAGGCCCTCCGCAACTTTGTGAGACCCGGTTTCAAAATGAAGTATAAAAAAATAGGGCCGGGGGTGTAGCGCGGAGGTAGAACGCCCCTGGGTTCAATCCCCGGTACCGCAAAAAAAAAAAAAAAAAATAGAGAGGGACCACACTAAAAATATATAAACACATCTGACTTATACCCAAATAATAAATCTGTCTCTTTAAATGTGATTTCCATAAAAATCTTGGTTCTTGGTGGTTGTGTAACTTCAGCCTCCTCTAATACCTGCACTATTGTATATGCTGTACTGCTTTCCTGTTAATACGAGTGGAATTTGTGGGGTGCTGTGATACATGCATGTAATCCCAGTACTTGGGAGGCTGAGACAGGAGGATTGAAGGTTCTAGAATAGCCTCAGCAACTTAATGAGACTCTCAGCAACCTAGGGAGACCCTGTTTCCAAACACAAAATAGAAAAGGGCTGGGGTGTAGCTCAGAGGTGGAATGCCCCTGGGTTCAATCCCCAGTACCACACAAAAAAAATGGAATCTGACTACATTAAGCTGGGAGAGGAGGATTGTATCACACCCTCAGGGACTCACACAGAGGAAAGAAGAGGAACAAAAGAGTCTTGGGGAGCCAAGCCCCAGGGTAGCTCTGGAGATTTCATCCGCAGGAGCTCAGACCACCCTTTCCCCCTCCGGCTTGAGAATGATTCAGCTTCATTTCCTCATGCCCTTGCATACCCCTGTTCAGAATTCCTGTGATTGGAAGAGAATCCATCAGCACCCACTTGGGGCCTGAGTTTACCCCTGTGGTAAACTGGGAACGTCAAGGGGGAGGGGGAGGAACAGAACAGGAAGAGTGAAGAAGGAAGGAGGCTGCCTGTGTCTGGATAGTAGGGTGAGTCCCACCCCACAGGGATGGAGGGCGGGTAGCTCTTCAGATGAGGGGAGTGTGCAGTCACTAGCAGGGAAGAAGGAGACACCAGAGAACCCTGTCCTCCCACTCCGTCCCCCCAAAAAGAAGGGGGGAAATGTTCAAATAAATTACTGATCACAGTGACAAGGGCATAGTAAGTACTTAACAAATATTAATCATAATGGGCCTAGAATAAACTAAATAAACTCAAGAACACATTTAATCTAGAAGATAGACCTTGACTGTGTCCTCAAAAAAGGGTTTCAAGTATTTTTAACTAAATTATTTTTAGTTTTTCTGCGATATTTGAAAAAGTAGTCGTTTTCTTCTACATTAGCTGGGGATGAGAAGCAAGGACTTTCTTTAGAACAGGCTCAAAGTTAAGCAAAAGCACCCTGAATGTTGCATTTGTCTTTAATTCACAAGCTCTGCGGAATTATTCTAGAAGCTTCTTGTGTTTAAAAGGAACTCTCAGTCAGGTGTGGTGGTACATCCCTGTAATCCCAGTACTTGGATCCTCAGCAACTGAGTGAGACCCTCAGCAACTTAGTGACCCCTGTTTCAAAAAAAAAAAAGGGCTGAGAATGTAGTTCAGAGACAAAATGCCTGTTTCAATCCCAAGTAACACACACACACACACACACACACACACACACAGGAACTCTCTTTAATAATTCCACAACCACAGCCAATATTGACTATTCTCATCATTAAGCCCCTATCAAAACCCCTTTTGGGTGCTTCCCCCTGACTGTTTACATTTTGACAGGAATAAGAAACTAAGGGGGGGTAGGCATGGTGGTGCACACCTGTAATCCCACTACTTGGGAGGCTGAAACAAGAGGATCACAGGTTCAAGACCAGCCTCAGCAACTTAGCGAGACTCTAAGCAACTTAGGGAGACCATGTTTCAAAACAAAAAATAAAAAAAGGGTTGGTGGTATAGCTCAGAGACAGAATGGCCCTGAGAAGAAAGGAGAGAGAGAGAGAGAAAAAAAAAAAAACTGAGGCTAGGAGTGAGGTGGAACTCTGGCTTTGAAATACCCACAGTTCTGAAAGGACAGGACAGACCAGTGCTGGATCTTACTGGTGCCCTATAGGGTTATCACCATTTGGGAGAAAGAACTCCTAGGAGCAAGCGTACTGACACAAATAAGAACCAGCTCCAGTACAAGCTATTCTTCCCTGCAAAGTCAGTAAGATTAAGACTGTACCAAATAATTCTATTTTAGTTCTTAATCTACCAGCCCCTCCTGTCTTTCTTTTGAGAGCTAATCACTGCATGAAAGCACTCAAATAATATTATTTAGTTTGAATTCTGCTACCAGGCTACTCTGGGTCACACCCTCTGGGCTCCTTCCCTTCTATTTTGGTGATGTTGCTTGCTTGCTTCCTTCCTTCCTCCCCTCTTCTTATGTTCTTTCTTCTTTTAACTTCACATAGGAAAAATATAATTTAATGAGGATGCAGAACAGTGGGATAAAATCATTGGAGAAGGTAAGAGTTACAGTTTTAGGTCTGACTCAGTCACTAACTAGCTGTGGGGTGAGAACTAGTCTCTTAAGCTTTTCTGAGCCTCTGCTTTCTCACATCTAAATGGAGAAGGCTGAGAACAATAATTCATGAATATTCTCTCACCCCAGGCAGCTTTGTGCCTGGCAGTGTGTCAGAAATTCCTGTTTAGAGATGAATGGATTACAAAATTATGGGATATACACACAATGGAATTCTACTCAGCAACAAAGAAGAACAAAATAACGTCATTTGCAGGAAAATGGAAGGACCTGGAGAACATTATGTTAAGTGAGATTAGCCAGCCACAGAAAGTGAAGGGTCATATGTTTTCTCTCATATGTGGAAGCTAGGGAGTAATCGAGATACAAGAGAGACTTCAGATAATGGAGGGAGAACTCCAGTGGAATGAGGGAGGTGGTCTTGTGGAGGGGAAGATGGGGAATTAATGAAGGAAATGCTTCCACTGACATTATGTACATGTGTGAGAATACCGAGGCCAATCTCAATATCTTGTATGGGGAAAGGGGAGAGAATGGGGAGGGAGCCGGGGGGAAGCTCACCACGTGCTGTGTGCAAGTGTGTCACTATCACTGTGAACTACATTCTGGTGTGAGACTGTCATGCGCCAATACAAGTATAAAAAAGAAATTCCTGTTTAGTATTGGTGGTAGATGGTTATTTAAAATTGCACGAGCCCCCAAACCCTACCAAGACTATAGGGATCCTCCCTGTGCTTTCTTGCAAAGAATCCACCAACAGTCTCACTGGACATTACCCATAGCATGGAGTGTCACTTTCTTCAGCAGCATCATATCAAAGTCAAGGTTGAGAACCCTGGTTTAAACCATGTCAGAAGTCCCTTCAGGCTCTGACATGGATTCTAAGAAGGTTTGAGTTATTCTCCTGCTTTCATCGCTAAGGATAAACCAAGGACTCCTCTCAGTCCAAGAAAAGACTCTATGTCAAGGACATAGATTGAGGCTACCACACATTTTAGATGGAAAATTAATTATAAATAGCACAGGGCTGAGATAACCCCTGCAAAATTGTCCTCGTGTGGCTCTCTGTTTTCTGTTTTCTTCTCTGTCATGTAGCCAGTCTAGTCGGAGCAGTCTGCTTTTGGAAAGCAAAGTGGGACCAGGGAAGCGTCCAGAAAAAATGAAGGTAGGAGCTACACTTCTCAGGTCTGCAAGTAACAAAAAGAACCTTTGTACTGCACCCCTGGGTGCACAATTCATTAGGGCAGGGGATCAGTAGAGATTCTGTGCCAACTCAGAAAAATATAAAGATGATATGTCTAACTAGTGTGCATTTTCTGCACTCATTCCTTGGGAACCTAAGAAACACATCATAAGCTAAACACATCACCGGGTCAAGGTTGAGCACTGCAGATAACCCAGGAGGCACAGTGTGAAATGAAGCATCAGCCAGTCCAGCCCGCTTGAAGCATGACTGGTTTTGGTGGGATTATAAATTAGCGTATCTGCTATGGAGATCAGTGTAGAGATTACTCAGAAATTTGGGAATGGATTCACCGTATGTTCCAGCTCTACCACTCCTGGGTATCTTTCCAAAGGGATTGAAATTAGAAAATTATAGTAATATATGTATAACCATGTTTATAGCAGCACAATTCACAATAGCCAAATAATGGAATGGAACCAACCTAGGTGTCCATCAACAGAAGAATGGATTATAGAAGTATGGGATATGCACGCAATGGAATTCTACTCAGCAATAAAGATGAACAAAATTACGTCATTTGCAGGAAAATGGGTGAACGTGGAGGAAATTGTGTTAAGTGAGATTAGCCAGTCACAGAAAGTGAAGGGTCATATATTTTCTCTCATATGCAGAAGCTAGGGAGTAATTGGTATACCAGAGGGACTCCAGATAATGGAGGAGAAACCCCAGTGGAGCCAGGGAGGTGGTCTAGAGGAAGGGGAGTGGGAAGAGGGAGAATCAGTGAAGGAATCAAAGTAAGAGTTTTTAAATCACAAGATAGGAAGCTGCACCATTCAGATTTCCTGCTCCTATTCAGATGTTAGAATTCCCTACCTACCCAGGCTTGGTAGCTCATGCTTGTAATCCCAGTACTTGGGAGGCTGAGACCGGAGGATCCGGGTTCGTGGCCAGCCTCAGCTACTTAGTGAGGCCCTCCGTAACTTAGTGAGACCCTGTTTCAGAATAAAAAATAGGGCTGGGGGTGTAGCTCAGAGGTAGAATGCCCCTGGGTTCAATCCCCAGTACTGCAAAAAAAAAAAAAAAACCCTTCCCACAAAAACCTCTACAATGAATAAAGGAATTTAGAGTAGTTTTATGTCTGGATGGTGTATAAAGATGCCACCAAATCTTTCGTCAAATTGGAACTATGTAATAGTGGCAAACTATTCATTGCTTATTGCTCATTCTAATTTTTATTCACGACTAGTTCTGGATTAGAGAAAGTAATTATGTTTGCAAATGAAGGCTATATCTCGGGAAAGCTGGTGTAGGAAAAAAGGCATGTTTGAATATAGGAAATATTTGCTTATTTTGAAAACCGCTGTTTAGGAAGTAGCTAGCCTACATTATTTTTTAACTCAGAAATAATTCATGTTGATAAGCAATTAGGTTCATGCAGGCTTTATGGAACATGTACTGGGACAAAGTATGTTAGTCATGATATATTGATCACCTTTAAGAATTTATAGCAAGAGAACTGAGTTAAAATGTACCTATGTAACATATGTCTTATGCTAGGGGTATGGATAAATATGTTGGACTCAATTACAATGCTAGACATGACCTATCCTAAAGGTAAAACATGGAACTTGAATGGTAAAATCCATGCCCTGTGTGAGGCACAAGGTCCTCTCTCACCCGGCCCATCCCTGCATCTCTAATCACTTATTTCAATTTACCATCCCGGAATGTTAACCCACGTGCAGTTTCTAACGACAGGCCCTGTTCTTCTGTTCCTTCATTCATGACTATTAGTTTCCTTATTTATTTGTTTCCTGATTAATCTGTGAAAGGTTGAAGGAAGCTTTATTGACCATGCTATCCCCTGTGAGGGCACAGAGCTTGACATACAATTGGCATTCATAAAGATTTATGAAATTAGACTGAGAAAACGATTTCTTTTCCATGAGATCTTTCGAGCAGAAATCCTGCTTCTCTTCAGTACTTACAGTATTTTATTCATTCCACTATTTTATTCTTTCTTCTCTCTATTGCGCAACCGTGCAATACAAGGCTGTTGTTCTTTTTCTCTTTTCTCATTCCTCACACATTGCTCACCATACCCTGATGTCAGATATATTAACTGAGTTAATTATAAGTAAACAAGATCAAATACCTTAGATAGTCATATTAATGAATGGCATTTTATTCATTTTTCTTAATTAGCATTTATTAGTTTTTCAAGATTTCAGACAGTATATTTGATGTCATGATAAAGTCAAGTTCAGGATTGTTAAGAGCTAATCTAGGATAAAAGCAGGAACATTAAAATAATCAAATATTTAAAGGTTAAATAATACAATGAAGACATGTAAGTGTTCCAAAAAAGCATTTTTCAATCAAATGACTTTCCACAGAAACATACCCATTGATCGGGATTTTTATTTTCTAGAACTTACTTGTTGTATGAAGGCAATTCCAGGCACAAGGAACACTGGAAAAATAAGTGCCATTCCCAGATTCCTGCCTGAGTCCAGCTCCTTGTCACCATGTGCAGTAGCCATTTCTCTCCTGGCACAGCTTGTATCAAAGCGCCAGCTTCATTTGAGTCTGTCCATTGCAGTAACAGCAGTCTGGCAATGCCCCTCCTGTCTCTTACTCTAAGCTAAACTTTAAAGGACTCTAGCCAGGCATGGTGGCGCATACCTATAATCCCACTACCTGGGAGGCTGAGACAGGAGGATCACAGGTTGGAGGCCAAAGCATATTATCTTAGCTAGACGCTGTTTTGAAATACAAACAAAAAAGGTTGGAGTTGGAGCTCAGAGGTAAAATGCCCTTGGGATCAATCTCTAGTCACACACACACACACACACACACACACACACACACACACGAGAGAGAGAGAGAGAGAGAGAGAGAGAGAGAGAGACGGGGGGCAGGGAGACAGAGAGAGAGAGAGAGAGAATCAACATTTGTGACAATATGTATGGAGGAAATCGGATGACTTGCTAAAGTAAAATAAGCCAGACATAGAAAGAAAATTTCTGCATGAGCTCACTTATATGTGGAAGGTAAAAAACAAAAACATCAAATACATAGAAATGGAAAATAGATGGTGATCACCGAGGTATGGAGATATGGAGAGGAAATAGGGAGTAGTAAGCTAAAAGGCATCAAGTTACAGATATGTAGGACAAATAAGTATACAGCTTGAATGTACAATATGAAGACCATAGTTTTAATATTGTGTTGTGTACTGGAAATTTGCCAAGAAAGGGGATGTTAGGTGTTATTTTACACACATGCACAGTACACATGAGTAAGTACATGAAATAATGGACATGTTAATTCTGTTGGCAATGTTAACCACTGCATTATGGGTGAGTATATCAAAACATCATGTTTAAGCCGGGTGTGGTGACACATGCTTGTAATCCCAGTACTTGGAAGGCTGAGACAGGAGGATTGCAGGTTCCCAGCCAGCCTCAGCAACTTAGGCCCTCAGCAAGTTAGTGAAACCTTGTTTCCAAATTTATTTTTTTCTTTTTTTTGTGTGTGTGGTACCGGGAATTGAACCCAGGGGCGTTCTACCTCCGCGCTACACCTCCGGCCCTATTTTTTTTTATGCTTTATTTTGAAACCGGGTCTCACTAAGTAGAGAGAGAGAGAGAGAGAGAGAGAGAGAGAGAGAGAGGGAGAGAGAGAGAGAGAGGGAGAGAGAGAGAGAGAGAGAGAGAGAGAGAGAGG
>PVJS01037140.1:0-20049 GCA_004027185.1 Glis glis
CCAGGCAAGATTCCTTTTTGTACCTGAGGCAGGAACTAATCTTTTGGGCCTGGGCTCAGACATACCAACAATGGAGACCAAAGATCAATTTCTCAGAAATTATGTGTCGAGTCTCTCCTCTTCCCTGTCCTCTCTTAGGGTACAAGGATTGTTAGCCCAAACCCCACCTCTTGAATTTCCAGCACACTCTCATCAACCCAGCGACAGCGTCCTAATAAAGACCTGGAAGGAGGACAAGATTGAGCCAGCCTGGGAAGCACCATATCAGGTGCTGCTTACAGCAGAAACAGCTGTTCGCACTGCAGAGAAAGGTTGGACTCATTACACACGGGTTAAAGGGGCCCCACCTCCTACCCTGAAAGGACAATGGACCATCACTCAACACCTGGGCCCTCTCAAGTTAACTGTAAAAAGACTCTAAGTTTATTCTGGTCTTTGGTTCTGTTAAGCTTTCAGGTATTGATTGGGTAGCCCTTGTTCAGCTCAATTAACTATTAATGTTACTATAGGAAAGAAACCCCTAATTATAAAAATCAATACATGTCAAGTCTTATGTCTGCCCAGAACCAACATGGGCAATAAAGCAAAATAATCCAAGACAAGCCCCTTGTTCTAGGTGGGGCAAGTCTCAGAGGACCACCCAAATAGAGGATGGACACCCCCACCATATAGAACTGTTCCAACTCCAAGGGTGTTAAAAGAAAAAAATAACTGAAAAGGTTTCCCTTAACACCTGCGCTAATTTACAGTATAATCCACTCTTGCTAACTCACAAGCCAGGAAAGACAGCTCTTTCCATTAAACGCGGGTCTGACTTCCAGATAGATGTGTCAGGAAATGATCCCATGGGGAAACTTGCTGTTAGATTAGTTAATAATTCGACCTCGGTTGCTAACGTTAACCCTTCAACCCGAGGCACTGTAATAAGAATAAAGGATTTCCACCAGATGATAGAAGTTAAGGCAGGATATGGGAAAACAAATGCCTGGTCGAAATGGATTAAAAATTCTGTCAGCACCTTAAATAACAGTGACCATTACGTTTGTGTGGCAAACAAACCAGGCAGGTCAAAAACTCAGGCGGTACCATTTCCACTTGGATGGACCTCAGACCCAATGGGCATGAGATGTATGATAGCCCTCTTTCAGGACAATCTAGCATGGGGCGAGAAGTCTTGTAAGACTTTATCCCTCCTGTTCCCAGTGGTGCAGGGTCCAAAGCAACACCCCCCCCCAAAACTATCGAGCCTCCAATCCCAAACACTGACCATACCTCATGCCTCTCAAGGTGGGAGGGACAGTCAATGTTCTTGGGAAATGTTACAGGCTGCAGTGAATGCTGGTCCTTTGAGGAGCTGGATAATCAGTCCGCACTGGCGGTAGCCCGAGCAAATGTCTGGTGGTACTGTGGAGGACCGCTACTCAAGAGTTTACCTGCCAATTAGAGTGGAATTTGCACTCTAGTACAATTGGCAACTCCTTTCGGCCTGGCATTTCAAACCCAAAGCGAGGCACCCTCTAGTGGGTTATTAAACCCTCACATATATGTAGATTCAATCGAAACTTCAAGGGATGTTCCCAATGAATTTGAGGCTAAAAACCAAGTAGCTATATGGTTTACACCAATGTTGTTTTGGTGGTCCACCATTAATAAAAGGGCAGATTGGGTAAACAATATATGTTATGATCAACAGAATATTGTCAACCACACCTTAAATGTCATACAGGAAATAGCTAGACGTTTATCTGTGTTAACAGCTGAGCTAGCAGAAAGTTCAAGGATTGGTGATCTTTTCCCCAGCCTAACAGAGCAATGGTTGGGAAAGCAAGGAGAAATAATGAGTCCGATCATAATACCTCTCATAATATTTGGAAAAGTTATCCTAATAGGATGTGGTATAATCCTCTGTGTTAAGGCCCTAGTCCAGGAACAGACAGAGACAGCTCTAACTGAACAATCCTCTATGGCTTACCAAAATAGTCTCTTGTTAAATACCTTTGAGAGCAAAAGTCTCCGTATGCTAATAGAGTTTGAAGAAAAGAGTAATAATGTATAATAAAAGAGGGGGGAATTGTGAGAATATAGTTGTATCTTTTCTGTCAAAGGAGGTAGTTTCACTTAGGCGGCCATTTTGTAACCTGGTAGGGACTTACATTCCTTCCCCAAATTAACATCTCTTAAGAGATTACAGGTGTCGACCCTCCCACATCTTCCCCTGTAGCTGACCGGGAAGACTGTGAAGCTGCAACTTCGACCAATAGGAGTTCAGCGCAGGAGGAGCCTTGCGTTAGGGATATAAGACCCACTGGGTTCTTTGTGAAGCGTGCTCTCTCTCATATCTGGGAGCACCCTTTTTTGCAAAAAACTAAAATCACCTTACCAAGCAATTTTCAAACACGTGCCGTTTCTTTAGACGCCGTATAAAGTTGTTTCTAACACCATGACAGTTTGAGGCCTGAGCCCAGCATTCCCACTGCGGGCCGAGGGCTGGTCTGGGGTCCTGGCTTATCTGATCACCCTCCAGAAGGACAGTAGTCATCCCCAGGGTCCTCTCGGCTCTGCTCTAAATGAAGTCCTGGCAAAGTTATGTTCGTTCTCCAAGTACCGTGCCCTATCTCTGCCAGCACTGATGCCCACAGAGGGAGGGGAGGGACAAAGGCACCACTCACCCAGGCCCTGCCCTCAGAGAGCCCAGGGTCAGGGTTAGGGAGCAGTGAGGTGACTTCTGTCCAGGACTTGCATTTTTCAAAATTTCAACAAAACAGCCGAGCATGGTGGTGCACACTTATAATCCCAGTACTTGGGAGGCTGAGACAGGAGTATCACAGGTTCAAAGCCTGCGACGGACCAGCTCAGCCGGAGAACTGAGACCGACGGGACAGGGGTCTCGGGAAGGTGGGCAAGGAGTTGGCGATGAGTGACACACAAGGAAGTTGCGTCTGTTTGTCACTCATCACCAACTCCTTGCCCACCTTCCCGAGACCCCTGTCCCGTCGGTCTCAGTTCTCCGGCTGAGCTGGTCCATCGCAGGTGGCGCCCAACGTGGAGCTCAAAGACCCTCGATGGTCTTCCGACCTTGGTGGTCTCATCAGACTCGTCTCGGAAGGTAAGCTATCTCTTCTCTTTTCTTCAAAAAATTTAATTTTCAGGCAAGGATAGGACCTCGTCAGAGCGCTGCAGGCTCACTGGTAAAGGCTCACCAGGTTAAGAAGGCGAGAAGGTAAAAAGAGATCATGGGGCATTCTCAATCAAAAAATAAAGAGCTCTTTCTATCTGTGATTGGTCATATGCTTGAGTCCAGGGGGACTAAAGTCTCCAAAAAGAATCTCACTACATTCTATGACTTTGTCTTAGATGTGAGCCCTTGGTTCCCAGAGGAAGGAAACTTATCCCTGCGAGACTGGAAAAAAGTAGGACAGGCTTTCAGTCTTTGGGTACAAATTAGGGAGGCTCTGCAGAGGATGCTTCCTCCTTCCGAAGGAACTGAGTTGTTACTAAAACAATTGGCTTGGGAAAATGCAAATAAATTATGTAAAGAGCTCGTACAACCAATCCATAAGACAGGAACCGTGCAGGATTATATTAAAGCCTGCACAGATGCCTCACCAGCAGTGGTCGAGGAAATGGCCTATGCTGCAGCCATGAAGGGGCAATCGTTTGGCTCCTACATTCAACAGCTCCATAGAGCTGGACCCCGGGCCGAAAAAGGGGTCTGTTTTCATGTGGTCAGCAAGGACACATGAGTAAGAATTGTCAAAATAACTTCAAAAAAAAAAGAGAAAAAAGAAAAAAGGAAAAAATACAGGCTGTAGAACAACTAGTAAAAGAGCAATTAGAAAAAGGACATTTGAAGGAATCTAATAGTCCTTGGAATACTCCAGTTTTTGTTATCAAGAAAAAAAATCAGGCAAATGGAGACTTCTTCAAGATTTAAAAGCAATTAATAGTACTATGCATGATATGGGGACATTGCAACCAGGGCTGCCTTCCCCAGTCACAGTACCTAAAGAATACTATATAATAGTAATAAACTTGCAAAATTGTTTCTTTACCATAAAAGTTAAATCCACAGGATTCTCAGAGATTTGTTTTTAGTGTACCCTCCTGTAATTTCAAGAGGCCTTAACAAAAGTATCAATGGAAGGTATTACCACAAGGCTGTTTCCCTTCCTCCCGTCCAAATTGGAATCCAAATGATGATCAAGGTAAAGAAGAATCTTAACCATTTCGTCAAACTCTCCTAAAAGGGGTAAAGACAAAGGTAAGTTAAACCTTACAAAGAGCCAATGAAGGTACCTAGTGCCTTCCTCAAGCATTTGCTGGAAGCCTACCGGCTGTATACTTCCATAGATCCAGAAGCCCCTGTAAATAAACAGGCACTCAATTTGGCCTTTGTAACCCCGTCGGTCTCTGCTCTCCGGCTGAGTTGGTCCGTCGCAAAAGCCAGCCTCAGCAATTTAGCAAGGTTCTAAGCAACTTAGTGAGACCCTGTTTCCAAATAAGAAATAAAATCAGACTGGGGGTATAGCTTGGAGATAGAATGCCTCTGGGTTCAATCCCCAGTACCAAAAATAAATAAATATAAATAAATAAATTAAATAAATAAATAAATTTCAACAAAGCAACCATGATCAGGTATCACCTCTGCAATCTGGCTGAGGGGGGTGCTTATATCTTTTCAATTCTGATTCATCCCAGGCTCTGCTGGCTTTAAGTCTGTAAGTGGGGTCTCATGGGCTGGGGAAGGGACACCAACTTTGCTGAGTTTCTGGACCAGCCAGGCAGAGGGGGGCAGAGGAGAAGAGACCTTACTAAGAGCAGGTGGAAGGAGCTTCCGGAGACAATGCAGAGCCCCAGAACCTCCTGGCTCCTCCTGGATGAAGCCAGCTGCAGGGTAAACATTCACCAGGCAGGAAGATGGCTGCCAGGAGCTAGGAACATCAGGAATTCCCAGGTCCAGGAGCCGAGGGAGGCGATGCCTTTGCCCAGGGAAAGGACAGCTGATGCCCACCCCATGCTAGGGGCCCCATATCTGAGGGGTACTACAATCAGCAGATAGTCAATTAGAAGGAAACACCCCCCCACTCCAGAGATCTGTGCACACAGAGCATTAACAGAGCCTGAAACCTCATGGGCTATCTGGAGCACCAGCATCCATTCCAGGCAGGGCCTACCGGATGCCAGCCCCAGCTCCCACCAGGGTACCCGAGCAGCAGCCCAAGGCACCAGCCTCGCCAGCACCAGGGAGGGGCTGAGGATCTGCCAAAGAGCCGCGTTGCTGGAAAGCATCTCTTGCCTTCCCCAGGCTCAACCCTGCCAGACCCAGTCCCCTCCAATGGAATGCACAGGAGGTGGGGAGGGGGGCTTCCTTGGCAGCCTGGTCTGGGATTAGGGCTGGTGCCTAGGGGAATGTAAACATCCACCAAAGATACCAAATCTGGTTCAGTAAACATACAACTAGGCCCCAGGCGCACACAAACCCAACACCTTCCAACAGGGAGGTCTCTATCTGGGAAGTGGAAGGCTGGGTTTGAACTGGGGGGAAGGGAGGCTGCAGAAGTCCTGAAATTCCCAGGCCTGCCAGGCCCATTTTCCTTGTCCTTAAGAAACATAATGCCGCCAGGCATGGTGACGCACGCTTGTAATCCCAGTACTTGGGAGGCTGAGACAGGAGGATCGCAGGTTCAAAGCCAGCCTCAGCAACTTAGTGAGGCTCTCCGCAACTTAGTGAAACCCTGTTTCCAAATAAAAAATAAAATAGGTCTGGGCGTATAGCCCAGAGGTAGAAGGCCCCTGGGTTCCACCCAGTACCACGAAAAGAAGAGAAAAGGAAAGAAAAAAGAAAAGAAAAGAAAAAAGAAAAGAAAAGAAGCATAATGCCTTGTCCATTAAAAAACATATTAAGATGGGTCATGGTGTAATCCCAGTACTTGGGAGGCTGAGACAGGAGGATCACAGGTTGGAGACCAGCCTCAGCTACTTAGTTTGGCTCTCAGCAGCTTTGTGATGTGATGATGCGTAGTTAGAGCTTATTAGCCAGAGTAACTTGTTAGCTAGAGTGACTCTATATTGTTACTCAGAATGACCCCAAACCTGGCCCTAGAATAAGGAAGTTCGCCTTGAAAAAATCAAACCAGGATGTTGGCAGGGTAATGGGAACAACATTATGTTACTGTTATTGTGTCATTGTTATTGTGCTAACAGCTTTTTTTTTTTTTTTTTTTTTTTGCTTCTGTATGTTGGTTATGCTTGCTTGCTCTACTGCTGGGAAAACTGTTGGGGGCTTCCCACCCCTGCTATGGGAACCTGAACTTTTCACCCTGAGTTATTGATCTGTATATAAGACATGCTAAAGAACAGCCCTACACTGTACTTGGGTCTTATGCCCTGTGTAGTCCCAGTCGGCTGGTAAATAGACTCTCAGTTAATACCATTGTTGGTCTGATTGGTCTTGATTGGGACCTCACCTCACAATAGTGAGACCCTGTTTCATTACCAGGTAGAAGATGTGAATATTATTCCACGGTACATCAACCCCTGTTTTTCTGCACAGAAATTCAAACAGAAAGCACAAATAGGGGAATGTAAGAGATTTAGTCAGAGAAGTGATGGCACCATGTGAGGAAGGCAGTGATCAAAGAAACGGTGAGGGGGGGGAGTTACATTCTAGAGAAAATCATCTGGAACAGACCGTTTTCCTGGAGTAGGAAAGCAGCCTGGGACAGAGGTTCTGCTCCAGAGAGGGGGTCTGGGTGCTCTGTTCTCAGGAGTGGTAAAGTCATGTGGATTTCCCAGCTAGGGCTCTTATATTCCCTCCGGACACCTCCTTTCTTATGCATATTTCATGTGTAACTGTGGTGGTTGGCTGCCCTTCGCAGGCATGTTGCACCTTAGGGACTCTGTGTTGACTCCACCCCTTTCCTCTGCAGGGGGGAGGCTTAGCCTTCTGATAGCTCTGAAGCTTTCTAACCACAGCTATTTTCATTTGAAAGGGTCTGTTAAACTTCTTCCCTGGGGTGCTTTAGGTCCCTTTCCCATTCTACCCTCTCCTTTCAAGTCTAAGTAGCTACCTAACGGTTTCAAAATAAAAAGGGCTGGGGGTATAGCTCACAGGTAGAATGGCCCTGGGTTCAATCCCCAGGACACAAGAAAAAGAAAGAGAGAGAGAAAGAGAGAGAGAGAAGAAAGAGAGAGAGAGAGAGAGGGAGGGAGGGAGGGAGGGAGGGAGGGAGGGAGGAAGGAAGGAAGGAAGGAAGGAAGGAAGGAAGGAAGGAAGGAAGGAAAGAAGGAAGGAAGGAAGGAAGGGAATGAGGGAGGGGAAACATATTGAGCATCTTCTATAGACCCAGCTAGGTGAATTAGACAGGACTGGTATACTTGTTGCAGGAAGGGGGTATAGCAACCTCTGGACCCAGAGTTTTCCAACCCCACCTGCAGACCCTAAGCAGAGCTGGGTCTGGGAGCTGGGCTGACCTGCCTGGGACACCCCACGCTCACACATGCTCACACACATGTACACTGACACACACACACACACACACACACACACACACACATTCACACACACCTTTTCACACACGTATGCACGTGTTCACACCTGCTCACACTTACACACTCACACATGGATACACACTCACTAGTTTTAGATACCCTGTGTTCCACAAGGTTTTGCTTCAGCTTAGTGCTTTAGCCCAGCTCTGTTATAGGTCAGAAAACTGAGACAGGAGACGGCCTGCCTGAGGCCCTGCAGCTGGTTTCCTATGGAGTCAGGAGCAGCAGGCAGGATTGGGGCTGCCTGCCCCCAGGGGACTATCAGAGTTCTGGGAAGAGAAAGAGGCAAACACTCCAGGCTCCCAGCAAGAGCAGCTGGCAGGCCAGGGTCAGAGGAGGGGCATGGACTGAGGGCTGCAGGAGCTCAGGAAAGAGGGCTCCCTGAGACAGGCCTGGGTGAGCAGGGAAGGCATGCTGGAGGAAGGGTCCCTGAGCAGCTCAGGGGAGCTTCAGCAAATGGTGTAGGGAGTGACAATGTGGAGGTGACAGATGGTAGGACATTCCAATAACAAAGAGGGATTCTGTCAACACAGGCCAGGCCCTCACCATGCACCTGACTCTGTTCAAGTGTGTTGCACACACGAACTTGTTGAAGCCATCGAAGCTCCCCTGTGCTGTAGACGCGGTCATCATCCCCACTTGACTGACTAGGAAGCCCAGGAGGTCTGGCCCTGCGCCGTGAGGCCTGACCATTGTACCAAAGGAGAATCCAGGCAGCAGATGCTGCAGAGCTGGCTGGGGTCAGACAACAAAGCTCTTTACAGCTCAGGCCACCAGATTGGACATTTTTTTCCCTCTGCAAAAGTCAATGATGATTTTTAAGCCAAGAGGCGACACATGCAAAGCGTCCGATGAGTCAGCCAGCCAGGTGCAAGGTGTCCTGAAGGTGGGAACACAAGGGCTGGCGCCCAGCCGGTCATCCCAGTGCCCCTTCATTTCTTCCCTCTGCCACTCCCCATAATCCCAGCCTTATTGCTGCCAGGACAAAGAACTGGGGCTGCTGCCACCCTCAGAGCTGACCGCCAGTGTCTCTCTGCAGCACCGGGCTCATCCGTCTCAAGCCAGGGTTGGCCAAACCACTCCCTGCTCACAGACTCCCAGTGGCGGCATGTTCTCTACAGCAGGGACTCTCAGCATGTGGTCCTTAGACCCCCAGGACAGAAGCACCACCCAGAGGACCTGAGGCCTGGGTTCCACTCCAGAGCTCCTGAATCACATTTCTGTGGTGAGCTTACCTGTTTCATACGTATGAATTCTTAATATAAAGCTCCCAGGCAATTCTTGGCTCACTAAAGTTTGAGAACCCTGGCCCAAAGCATGAGATCCACTGAACACCTATGTTGAAACCATTCAGGAGGCACGGGAAAGATAAAGCCACAGAGGAAGGTCACGTTAGCGTGGCCAAAACATGAGGGTGAAGTAAGAGAACCAGTTCCAGACTCAGTTTTGCTGCTTTCTATCCAGTGACCTTGGGCTCATTCAAAGCTTATTTGCCCAGCTGCCAAAAATGTAAAAATCTGTAAAGTTCAGAGATTTCACTCTTTTATTTTATTTTATTTTATTATTATTATTGTGTGTGTGTGTGTGTGTGTGTGTGTGTGTGTGTGTGTTTTACTGGAGATTGAACTCAGGGGCATTCTACCTTTGAGTTACACACCCAACCCCTTTTTATTTTGAGACAAGGTCACTCTTTGTTGCTAAGGGTCTCACTAAGTTGCTGAGGCTAGCCTCGAACATGAAAACCTCCTGTCTCAGCCTCCCAAGTACTAGGATTATGGGTGTAAGCCACTTCAAGGTTTCACTCTTTTTTCAAGTTAATAAGTTGTCCCACCACAGTTTGTTTGTTTTGTGGTGCTGGGAATTGAACTCAGGGACTTGTTCATGCTAGACAAGTGCTCTACCACTGAGCCACATCCCCAACCCCCTGCTGCCGTTTTTAGATGCTGGCAGAAGACACAAGACCCCTGGATCAGAGACACACGAAAAAAACTTTATGATTCACAGCACAGACAGCAGCTTGAGCTTCCTGTTTGCATTGAATCTTCTTGTCCCCCAAGTACCTGGGGACAAAGCTCGACCCTGGGAGATGCTACACATGCAATGGGGTTGACATCTCTGCTGAAGATCCCCACACTTTGGGAAATCAAATATTTGTTAATGGGTCCCAAGCAAACCTGTCTGGTCTTTCTTACAGAGAGAAATATCATCGTTATTATATAGAACAGTTAAAAAAAACTACCTCTTCTCCAGGATGAGCAACTATCTCTATCTTCCAAGGCAATTTGCTACTAAAACATTCTTGAAAAGTTAGACCACAACAAAAGCTGTCAGTGTAGCTAGGAGTGGTGGCACACACCTGTAATCCCAGTACTTGGGAGGCTGAGACAGGAGGATCGCAGGTTCAAGACCAGCCTCAGCAACTTAGTGAGGCCCTCAGCAACTTAGTGAGGCCATGTTTCAAAATAAAAAAAAATTAAAAGTGCTGGGGGTGTAGCTCAGAAGTAGAATGCCCCTGTGTTTAATCCCCAGCACCAAAAAAAAAAAAAAAAAAAAAAGCTGTCAGTGCCTCTGGTTGCAAGATGTGCAGACAGGCAAGCACTTCATGGAGAACTGGCTCCCAACACAAATGGGATGTCCACACTCATCTCGAGTGGAAGTTATAAGCGTTAAATCCGATAATGCAAGTGAAAGTTGCTGGGAATATGAGGGATCATTACAGAGGTGATAAGATAAGGAGGCAAATGACTAGAATTGAAGATGGAAAGTGATAAACAGGGAGCCTCTCACAACACAACTATGAGACCCACAAAGTGAGAAAATGTGGCCCTTATCATGGACCCCCTTATCATGACCAAAGGCTAAGATTCTAAAGACATAAAAAGAGTTCTGCAATCACTAAGAGACCAATGACCCAGAGGTTAAAGGGCAAGGAACATGAGCAAATGGTTCCCTGGAAAGGGATGTACAGACTGCATTCAGACATATGAAAATGTTCAAATTTGTTCACAAGAGGGGAAACGCAGATTTACATCACCATGAAATCTCATCTTTCATGTCAAATTGATAAAAATGAAAAGGGTTTATAACAGTATTTGTTGGGAATGTGGGAACTGGACACACAACTCATTGCTGATTGTGGCAAAATCAGTACAACTCTATGAACGGTAATTCACAATATGAATCAGATTTTTAAATGTAATTCTTTGGCCCACCAGTTTCTCCCATGGATGTTTATCTTTCAGATGTAGCTTTGAAGAGGAGTAAAATGGCATGATGTATTGGATGTTCACTGCAGTGTTATGATAATAAAAGACTAGACATTTGCAAGCATCCATTATATAATACCCCCCCATTCAATAGGATAATGGGCAATCATCAAAAAGATTGCAATAAACCAGGTGTGGTGAGGCATGCCTGTAATCCCAGTATTTGGGAAGCTGAGATAGGAGGATCACAGGTTCAAAGCCAACCTCAGCCACTTGGTTAGACCCTTAGCAACTTAGCAAGACCCTGTTTCAAAATAAAAAATAATAATAGAAAAATGGCTGGGAGTGTAGTTCAGAGGTAGAATGCCCCTGGGTTCAATCCCCAGTACCAAAAGAAAATAAGAAAGAAAAAGCAATATCTCTATAAAATACTAATAGGAAAAGCAAAGTATTTTATTAAATGAAAAAGCAAAATGACAGAGCAAGGTACAGAGTCTACTGCCATTTGTATGTGTGCTCCAGGGAAGCACACATACACACATAATGTCTGTAAATGCATGGGTATCTCTAGGATACACAAGAAAGGGTAAGAGAGGATGCTTCTGGGAGGGAAGCTGGGAGACTGAGTTCAAAGAATGGAGAGAGAGCAATCTTTTGCTCTATAACCTTTGGAATTTTTAAATTTTGTACTGTATTATGCAAGCACTATCTTTTCCAGATAGATAATAGACAAAAAGATACACACACACACAAATATATATATATAAATATCAATATGTTATATATATATATATATATATATATATATATATATTACATTTGCAATAACAAACAAACTTGAATGTTTAGGTCTGCCAAGAAGTTTGGACAGAGCCGCCACCCAGGCCTGGGCTCAGGAGTCCCGGCCCTGGCCCCAGATCTGGTGGCTCCAGGGGGCCACCCTGAGCAGCTCCCTGCTTTGCCTGAAGCCATGCCCAGGCAGCAGCAGTCACTCCACGCCATTCTGAGCCAGGCCCTGTGCCAGGTGCAGAACACAGAGATGAAAGCGAACCCGGCCCAGGCCCCGGCCAGCTCCCCACTGAGTGGAAGAGGTGGGGCGAGGGAGGGAAGGATCTGTGCAAATAACTGCAAAACAGAGTCGAAGACATGTAGTTCCACAGGTAAGATTAATAAGTGGCCATGTAGGGAGGCAGGGACAAGACTGGCCTTTGAAATGAGCCACACCTGGGTCTGAGAGCCATTCATCAACCAGACCCAGTTATTTAAACTCCCTGAGCTCCAGTTTCCTCCCCTGATTATGGGCCATAATCAGACCAACCATAGCACGGGTTAAGAGCATGGGCCTTGGAACCTGGGTGGCCTGGGTGTGAGTCACAGAGATATCACGGATTTTTTTTTCCCCGTGGACTAGGGATTGAAACAAGGGGCATTCTGCCTCTGAACTACACCCCTAGCCCTTTTTATTTTTTATTTCGAAACAGGATCTCATTAAGTTACCATGTACTGGCCTTGAACCTGTGATCTTCCTGTCTCAGCCTCCCAAGTACTAGGATTACTGGTGTGTGTGCCACCACGCCCAGTCACCACTGATTTTATTTAATTTATTTATTGTGGTATTGGGATTGAACTCAGGGGATTTCTACCTCTGAGCCATATCCCCAGCCCTATTTTATTTTTTATTTTGAAACAGGTTCTCACTAGGTTGCTGAGGGCCTCGCCAAATTGCCAAGGCTGCCCTCAAACCTGCAATCCTCCTGTCTCAGCCTCCCAAGTACTGGGATTACAGGCATGTGCTACCACACCTGGTTCACCATTCATTTTAAAAGCCCTAACACAGTGATCAGTACTTCCCCTCGAGGATCCTCAGTTTCCTCATCTCTAAAATAGGCTAATAACACTAATCTTGGAGGGTTTATCGAGGATAAATGAAAAATCGTGTATAAAGCACAGTGCCGGACTCACAGTAAGCCCTTCATAGTTGATAGCTGTGGCCGCCGACTTGAGAATTAAATGGCATGTGTCCATCATCCCTGCATGGGACAGTCGGTGAGCAGGCACAGAGTATTTATTATAAAAGGCCTCCTGCTGCTCATGCAGGAGAGGGAGGCAGGGAAGGGAAGGCATCTGTCCTTCAAGCTGGGAAGGGGGATGGGGGGAACTTCTCCCACCAGTAAAGCTATCTGAAATGGCCTGGCATCCAGAAAGAATGTGGGGAGTTTAGGAGCAGCTTGAGGTGCCTGGAGTATAACACTGGGGGCAGTCAGAGGCCTGCGGCTGGGTTAGGCTGGGAGGGGAGTGCTGCTGACTCTGAGCCTGTCAACAGTGGGGACCTTGGAGAAGACTGGTGGACACCCCTGCCCGGACGATGACAAAAGTCAGACTGGCCCTGACCAGTGCCTGGAGAAGAAGGGACAGATGTGAGAGGAAGGGACACTGAACAGGGATGCCCACTGAGCATCCAGCAGGCCCGCCCCAGTCCACCGCCCTCAGGGCCAACACCTGCTGGTCAACCTGGGAGCCAAGTGTGTTGGAAGCAGAGCCAGAGACTGTCCCCCAAACCATTCCTTCCTGCGACTACAGGAAGAGCCGGCAGGTGCTGCTATGTCCTCCTCCCTCCTCTCCGGCTGTCCCCTCCGCCTGCAATGTCCTTCCCACCAGCCATCACCTGTCCCAACCCTGCCCATCTCCAAGTTATCACAAACTATCTATGAAATCATGACCCTCCAAAGTTATGCCTGGCAAAAAGGGACTGTGCAGTCCTCGTCATTAAATTGGGGGTCTTGAGATGGGAGGTAGACTGTCCTAGATCATCCAGTTGAGTCCAAAGTAATCGCAAGGGTCCTTATAAGAGGGAAGCGAGATCGTCAAGGTCAGAGAGAGGAGATGTGACCATGGAAACAAAGGTCAGGTTGATGAACTTTGAAGGAGGAAGGAGCCACAAGCCAAGGAATGCAGGGGATTCTGCCAGTGAAAAGTGGAGGCTGTGGATTCTCCCCACAGAGCCTCCAGAAGGCACGTTTCTGCCGACACCTTGATTTTAGCCATGAGACCCTTTTTTGCACTTGTTACTTCTAGAACTATAGGATAGTAGTAACTTTGTGTTGTTGTAAGCCGCTGAGTTTGTGATAACTTGTCAGAGCAGTAACAGGGAACTAACACACAACCTCTTCCCTAAGGCCTCTTTGTCCCCACCCCCTCCCCACCCAACAACTGCCTGTCTCCTCTGAGCCCCTCTGGTGCTTTGTCTGAACCTTTTCTGGCCCTACCCCTGTGCACACCTCCAGAAATAGTGCCTTCTCCACAGCCCAGGCAGGTACAGCTGTGTGCACATCTGCGCTGCAGCCCTGATGGGCCAAGGTGTGGCTGAGAGCCCAGGTGGAGGGGCAGCTGCAGTGTGCCTGGTGCACGCGCAGACATTGCCTCAGTCTGTCTGTCTTACACACAGACGGGGTGAACCCACGGGGGCCAGCTGGGAGCATTCTCCTCTCCCGCAGCACAGGGGAGGAAGAAAGGCCTTGGCCCAAGGCTGGGGAGAACAGGCAAGGAGAGTAGTCAGGCCTCACCCCAGCTCCCCACAGGGACTCACTCCCCACATCAGAGTCCCAGGGCACACTTCTCCTCCAGCTCACCCCACTCCTGGGTTGCATGGGCCGGGCAGAGCCTGGCCGGGGATGGGGCTGGCTGGGTGCCATGGCCTTCCACAGGGCCACCTCCCTGCCGGGATGTGTGTGCCTGTGCCTGGTGCCGCCCTGCCAGCCTCCACACTCCTGGGCTGCTGAGTGAGTGACTCATCCCACATCCATCATACCCTGCTGGGTCCCTGACCCCACCAGACCCCGGCTCCTCTCAGCTCCATCTCTGCCCTGCACTGGCTCCGGGCAACCTGAGCGATGTCCACCCCCACACTCCGCACCCCAGCTTCTGACGTTGTTCTGGGGAGCAGCTGTGCAGAGTGCACGTTGACAACGCTGGTGCTAGGCGTGGTGGCGCACACCTGTAATCCCAGAACTTGGGAGGCTGAGACAGGTGGATTGCAGGTTTGAGGCCAGCCTCAGCAACTTAGCAAGACCCTCAGCAACTTAGACCCTGTTTCAAAATAAAAAAAAAAATAAAATAGGGCTGGGGGATGTGGCTCAGAGGCAGAACACCCCTGGGTTCAATCCCCAGTAACACACACACACACACACACACACACACACACACACAATTAAATAAATATAACACTAGCTACCCCAGACCAGGTGCCCTGCTCTCTACATCCATTATATCCATTCCTTACAAGAACCTTCCAAAGGAGATGATTACCACCCATTTCACAGATGAGGAAACCGAGGCTCAGAGAAGTTAAGTGAGATGCCTAAGGCTACACAGCAGGTAGTAGTGGAACTGACTCCAAAGCCTCCTGCCTTCCACAAGCACACACCTCCACATCTTCCCTGAGCCCAACTCTGGGGAGCTGTAAATTGTGTAGGAAAAGGCTCTGGATTTACAGTCCAAAGCTCCATGAGTCCAGGCTCTCTGTCATTTATCAGCTGGCTGGACCTGGACATGCCCCTCAGACTCTCTAAAACTGGTGGGTCAGACATAGGCACAGCCTCAGAGCCAGGAAGAGGGGAGATGTCCACTTTGGATCGGAGCCAGCCTCTGCTGAGACCGGGCAGGCCACTGGTCGCAGGCTCCGCCTTTGCAAGCTCCCCAGGCCGGCTCCCCTACCACCTCTGCAAGCCCTTGCACCCAACTGCGCTTAGTAAAAGCTGCCTCTTCTCTCCGGGCCTCTGAAAGCCAGCAGGGCAGGATCGTTGTCCCAGATGCCGATGGACAGAGAAACAGTAGCGAAGAGGCTGAGAGAGAAAGACAGAGAGCCCTTTGTTCTCAGCCTGTCGCCCTACCTGCGCTAGGTGATCCGGCTTGGATAACTCGGCGCCACGGCGCCACCTGGAGGCTGCTCAGGGACTCACACCCTGCCCCGCGGCGGCCTCCTTCGTCTTACCGGACCTCTTCCTACAGCCCTGACCCAGCCCAACGCTGCATGGAGAGGAACCGTCGGGCGCAGCCTGTCTCGGCACGGGCAGACCCCGCACTCCAGACTACTCTTTGGCCACCCTACGGCAGAAAGGGGCGTTGAGCTAAGAGTGGTATAAGAGGAAGAGCCCTAGGAGGGCTAGCAGTCCAAAAGACCTGGGTTCCACATGTGTGACCCTGAGCATGTGTCTTTTCCTGGTAAACAAAGGTAAGGAGGAGGTGACCTTTCTAGGGAACAGAGCTCCGTGCCCAGCTATAAAACTGTAGTTTATCTGACTCTGAATTTCCTGGTGTGTAAAATGGCCACAAGGGGCCGCTGTAGCCACAGCTGTGAGAAAACAGGTAGAGAGCGCGGCCCACACCTGCCCCCTGAATGCCCCTGCGGGGTCAGCCCAGCCTCCTGCCTGTGGGTATCGGCCCTGCTAGAATCACAGATGTTTAAAAACCTCCCAGAACATGCCGTTCCCCTCTTTCCATAGGTCTGTTGGGGTGGAGTTGTTTGTTTGTTTGTTTGTGTGTGTGTGTGTGTGTGTGTGTGTGTGTGTACTAGGGCCTGAACCCATGGGCATTCTACTTCTACCCTCAGCCGGTTTTTAAATTTTTTGTTTTGAAACAGGATCTAGCTAGGTTTCTGAGAGTCTCACTAAGTTGCTGAGGCTGTATCTCCAACCTGAAATCCTCCTGGCTCAGCTTCCCAAGTACTGGGACAATAGGCATGTGCCACCATGGCTGGCTGGGAGTAGAGTCTGGTGGAACCCTTGGGACACAGCTGTGGACACATGGACAAACTAGGAGCAGATATTCAGTTAGACCTAGAAGCATCCATAAGTCCCCTGCTCGGGGCTAGGACAGGTTGCCTAAAGGAAATCCCACCAGCCTAGGAATCCCACACCCGCGGGCTCTAATCCAGACTCTAGCTATTTGTCCTTAGACACGTGACTGAACCTCTCTGAACTTCAGCTCCCCCAGAACCAACTTATGGAAGAGGCATTCTGGAGCGAAGGTCAGTTCTGGTCTGGGGGCTCTCCACCAAGCCCTCCCCCTCTGTCAGCAGCACCCTACACAGACAGGAAATGTGAGCATGGGCAGCCACTAAGATCACTCCAGAAAGGTGACATGAGAGGCTCCGCAGCCTGAACACAGGCACCTTAAGGTCAACCACACCCCCACACATGGCTTTTAAAAACTCTTCACCCTCTTATCTCCAGGCCTTTCTCCTTAACCCTTTCTCTTCCTGGCCCTCCCCCAAGTCCACATTGGTGTCCCCGCTCAAGCTCCCTGGCCTGCATACCTCCGCCCTTGCAACCCTCAGCTCACTGGACTTGGTTTCTGTCCACCTCTGTGTCCTCTAGTAGGAGGTGCAGCCCATGGGGACAGGCACCACGGGCTCGCAGAGTATCTGTGGACTGCATGAGTGACCTGGGACCAAGGTAAGGGCCCAGCATGGATTACAGTCCGCATTACAGTCTGCATTCCTGGCGAGAGCAGCTCTGAGGACAGTCACTCTCATCTTCCTTTCTCCTGAGCCCCGTAAGCTCAACTCCATCTCCTGGTATTTTATAGGGCTCCGAATGTTCCCTGTTCATTTCCACTACATCTTCCTGGGCTTGCCAGACTTTCCCTCTGGAAATTCCAAAGTATCCCCAGTGCAAAGCAAGAATAGAAAGGAAGGATTTCGTTGTTTGCATTAGAACCTAATATAAAACTGGAACAGCCTTGCCCTGGGGCTGAGGGGAACTGTGACATCAGAGAGAGATTTGAGGGGCCCATGAAGTGGGGGAATGTGCAGCTTTTTGTAGTTGTTTAAGATTGAGTTTTAGAACCATAAATCAGCAGACCCAGGGGTCCCCAGCCCTCTCCCTATTTATTCCTTTATTACTCACACTTCCACAGTGACAAGGCTCTGACCTAATCAGAAGATGGGGGAGGTGGGAGATGGAGAGGGGAGTTCTCCCCACCATTTCCCATACTCAGTTTCTGCTGTCACAAGTAGAAACATGACTCTATCCCCTTGTCCTATTGTGCTCCGGGGCTGGACTGTCTCAGGAACTCTAAGAAGGATCTTCAGTGGGGACCCGCCCCATCCTAGAAGTTCCCTGCCCAGCTGGGGAAGGCAGGTCAGGGGATGGGTACCCATCAAGGATTCAGCAGCACAACTCATGGTCAAATCAGTCTGAGTACTGTAACCTCCTCTTGGAAACTCATAAAGCACTTTAAGAAAGCCAAGACTTGCCAGGAGTGGTGGCGCACCTTGTAATCCCAGTATTTGGGGAGCTGAGACAGAAGGGATCGCAAGTTCGAGAACAGCCTCAGCAAGTAGTGAGACTCTCATCAACCTAGCGAGACCCTGTTTCAAAATAAAAATAAAATAGGGCTGGGGGTGTAGCTCGGAGGTAGAATGCCCCTGGGTCCATGATCCCCAGTACCACAAAAGGAAGGAAGGAAGGGAGGGAGGGAGGGAGGGGAGGGAGGAAATGCAGCCAGCCACAGCTTTTAGCTGGGTGTGGTGTCATATGCCTTTAATCCCCCAGTACTTGGGAGGCTGAGACAGAAGGATTGCAGGTTCAAGAACAGCCTCAGCAAGTAGTGAGACTCTCATCAACCTAGCGAGACCATTTTAAAATAAAAAAAAATTTTAAAGGCTAGGGGCATAGCTTAGAGGTAGAATGCCCCTGGGTTCATTCCATAGTACAAAAACAAACAAACAAAAAACTGTTCAGCTTGTTTACTTTCATGTTTCCCACTAGATTTGATCTCAAGATCAAATTTTTGTTTTGTTTGGGGTTATTTTATATTTATCAAACCCCCCTCTCCCCCAGGGAACATACACTGGAAAACCCAGAGGCCCCAAAAATGCAGGAAGAGGCTTCAGTTAAAGCTATTATGAAGGAGATGCTTTTTGCACCTTGAACATGACTATTCGCTAAGGATTGTGAATTTTCTTTGTATTTACCCGAGGTTTCCATTAGGAATGACAGAAGTGTCAGGGTGAGCTCGATAGCTCCGTGGAGAGTCCTAAGGAGTTCCCCGGCCTGGGAAGGCGAAACTCACCTCAGGGTCCCCGGGGTCCTTGGGTCTGTGTAGAAAAGAATTTCAACACGCGCCAGTCAGAGAAAAGACAGAGGTTTAATTCAAGGAAAAGGGAAACATGTTCAGGGAAACACGGGCCACCTCAAGATATGAGAGCAGAAAATATGAGAGCAGCAGCCCCGAATTCTTACAGTCTCTTTTTATAGGCACTGGAGATGGGGAGGGGGTTGGTTAGAGGTACTCTGCGGGAAATGCCTCCTTTCTTTTCTTCAGGCAGAAGATGTTAATTTCTTCGGGACAGGTCTTCGGGGGCAGAGAAGAGTGGAGACAGGGAGCCTGCTGGCCAGGGTGGCCAGCTGAGTGTAACAACAGGTGTGATCTTCTGGAGTTTCCTTGGAAGGTGAAGTTCTTTCTCTTCCAAAACTAATCACCTCAGGAATTTCTCAGGAATTTCCGGTGTGAGGCTAGCCCATTGTGTTTTTAGAGATATGGGTCTTGCTACTTCTTGGCATATCCTAAGCAAGCCTGCAAGGCAAGCTTAGGACTTTAGATTTACTCCTTCCCTTCCCATCTTGTCTCCTTTCTACCTAAAATTTTATTTCTTCTATTCTACCTTATCAAGAAGTTCCTTTGGAAAATCCCAGTGTTTGCTAGTCATGCCAAGGGGAATGGAGGGAAGGAACTTGTTTTTATTCATGTTTGGGCCTGAGAGAAGGGAGAACGGCCTGGCTTGGGGGCGAAGGTCTCCTCGAGGAGACCCCAGGGGCAGAGAAAATTCTCAGAGACTGTGCATCCCGGGTTTCTTCACAGCTCAGAGAGGAAGTGAAGACCACCCACCCCAGTGCCCTCATTCCTTTCTTTTTTCTTTTTCTTTTTTTTTGTGTCTGTGTGAGCCTTGGGGCATTCTACCTCCAAGCTACACCCCCAGCCCTATTTTACTTTTATTTTGAAACAGGGTCTCACTAGGTTGATGAGAGTCTCACTACTTGCTGAGGCTGTCCTCGAACCTGCAATCCTCCTGTCTCAGCCTCCCAAGTACTGGTGAAAGGCACCCCGTTTTAGAAGGGACCCCTTGCTCTAGCCACGGGACCCGGCGCCGACCCAGGAACTCTCAGGACTCCATCTTGCTGCAATCGCACGAGGTTTTATTGAACCAGTATACTGGGGCCGAGCTCGTATCTCACGCAGGAGAGGAGGTCGACCCTCAGCAAGGGGAGAGGAGGGTATTTAAAGATACAGC
>PVJS01037141.1:6143-20178 GCA_004027185.1 Glis glis
GCCAGCCTCAGCAACGTAGTGAGACCCTAATAAAATAAAAAATAAAATAGGGCTGAGGGTGTAGCTCAGAGGTAGAATGCCCCTGGGTGGTTCAATCCCCAGTAACTAACACACACACACACACACACACACACACACACACACACACACACACACGAACAAAAAACTAGTTTGTTCATTCAATTAACTATTTAATTCCCCTGAATTTTGTTTCATGGTCCTGCCTCCTCTTCACCTAGCCAGGCCTCCTCCCTCACACTCGGTTTCTTCTGGTCCTTCTTTACTCCAGGAGGATATTGGTTCTCAAGGGACCACCTCAAAACTAGTCCCAGATCATTTCAGCCCCAAAGCTGGACCTCCACTTACACGATGTGTCCCCCGGTTCCACCCAAGTCTGCCCTCCAGGATCTGAGAGTATGGCCATCTTAGGGTCCAGGGCCAGTCCCAGATAAGAATACCCTGATCCTGGATCCTCTGCCCTCTCAGAGATCTCAGGGCCGCCCGGCCCTGTCACCAGTCCTCTGGGAGAATTAGTGAGGCTCTGTGTGCCTTCTCTGTCTACCCCGAGCCTCCAGCAAGGGGACCGCCAAACCCTTTCCATCCAGGGTAGACAATTCTTTCTTTCTCTCTTCCTTCCTTCCTTCCTTCCTTCCTTCCTTCCTTCCTTCCTCCACCCCTCCCTCCCCCTCCCTCCCTTTCTTTCCTTTTCTTTTCTTCCTTCTTTCTCTCACTTTGTTTCCTTCCTTCCCTTCCCTTCCCCCCTCTTCCATTCCCCCCTCCCTCCCTCCCTCCCTCCCTCCCTCCCTCCCTTCCTTCCTTCTTTCCTTCTTGTGTAGTACCCGGGATTGAACCCAGGGGAATTCTACCTCCAAGCTACACTCCCAGCCCTTTTTACTTTTTATTTTGAAACAAGGTCTTGCTAAGTTGCTGAGGCTGGCCTTGAACCAGCGATTCTCTGGCCTCAGCCTCCCAAGTACTGGGATTACAGGTGCACACCACCATACCTGGCTTAGACAATTACATTTAAATATCACCTGACACTTCGTTGGGAATCATTTCCACAAGTCCAGTTGTAAGCAGAGGCCCAGGGCATACCTTCAACGTGGGAAGTCGCCAGTCTTGCAGGGCCTGCAGCTGGTCACCCCTGACCACAGTCGGAAACGAGATCTTTCAACAGAGCCTGGTGGCAGGAGGCCTGTGCTGGGCCGGGGGATGAGGGTGGGGGGCGATGTAGTGGAGGGACAGAAGGGACCCGGCAGTTCAGTTTCTGAAACCTAAGAGCATTCCCATTTCACCAGCAGGCTGGTCAGGGGCAGTGGGCAAAGGAGGACTGAGAGAGGCAGAGCACGGAGGAGCCGCCGGGGTGAAGGGGCAGAGAGGAGGCAGAGGAGCCCAGCAACTGGCTGGAGCACCTTCCCCGTGCAAAGACACACGGCAAGACAGGAAGCCCCTGTCCAGCTGGAACGAAGCCAGAGGCCCGGATCCCTGGAATAGCAGGGCACCCGGAGAATACTGAGATGAACCCGCCATCAAAGGGAGGCACGACGCTCCTCGAGGGATCTGGGGAGGCCTCGGGCAGTTCAGATGCGCGAGGACAGGCCAGGCCCAGGGCCTGAATCTCCCGAGTCAGGGCGATGGCTGGCTTTCAGTTCTCACATTAATATTTGGAAAAGTGAGGGGAGTAAAAGGGCTGAAGAAAAAATTCATTTACAAAACCCCTGAAGAAAGCCGGCCCTGGTGGCGCACGCTTGTAATTCCAGTACTTGGGAGGCTGAGACTGGAGGATCCGGGTTCGCAGCCAGCCTCAGCTACTTAGTGAGGCCCTCCGCAACTTAGTGAGACCCTATTTCAAAATAAAGAATAAAAAATGGGGTTGGGGGTGTAGCTCAGAGGTAGAATGCCCCTGGGTTCAATCCCCAGTACCACAATAAATAAATAAATAAATACCCCTGAAGAAAACTCCAGGGACCCAGATATGCGGTGATTAGATCCTCTGGCAGCGACAGGCTAGTTAAACAAGTCACACAAAAGGAATTTGCAGAGCTGTGTGCGGTGGCCCACACCTTTAATCCCAGCACTTGGGAGGCTGAGACAGGAGGATCACAGGTTCAAGGCCAGCCTCAGCAACTGAGCAAGACCCTGTTTCAAAATACATAAAAAGCCGGGCGTGGTGGCGCACGCTTATAATCCCAGTACTTGGGAGGCTGAGACTGGAGGATCCGGGTTCGCGGCCTCAGCTACTTAGTGAGGCCCTCCGCAACTCAGTGAGACCCTGTTTCAAAATAAAGAATAAAAAAAAAAATAGGGCTGGGGGTGTAGCCTGGAGGTAGAATGCCCCTGGGTTCAATTACCAGTACCGCAAAAAAAAAAAAAAAAATAAAATAAAATAAAAAGGGTTGGGGGTGTAGCTCAGAGGTAGAATGCTTCTGGGTTTAATCCCCAGTACCAAAAAAAAAAAAAGGAATTTGCTTGTCAAAGAAGTGTTTCTCCAAGTTATGGGTTCTACCACTTCAGTTCCAATCAAATTGTCAGCAACAGGTCCTATGGTGAGCTATACCCCCAGCCTCCCCAGCCCTATTTTTTTCTTATCATTTATTATTTATTCATTTATTTTACGGTACTGGGGATTGGACCCAGGGGCATTCTACCTCTGAGCTACACCCCCAGCCCTATCTTTTGTTCTGTATTTTGAAACAGGGTCTCACTAAGTTGCAGAGGGCCTCACTAAGGAGTTGAGGCTGGCGACAAACCCGGATCCTCCAGTTCCAGCTTCCCAAGTACTGGGATTACAAGCGTGCGCCACCACCCCCAGCCAGCCCTTTTTATTTTGAAACAGGGTCCTGCTAAGTTGCCCAGGCTGGTCTCAAGCTTGCATCCTCTTGTTTCAGTCTCCCAAGTATGTGTGCACCACCACAACTGGCTTTATTTGTCCATTTAAAAGAATACACACAGCTGGTCATGGTGGTGCATGCCTGTCATCCCAGTACCTGGGAGGCTGAGACAGGAGGATCGCAGGTTCGAGGACAGTCTTAGCAACATTGCAAGACTCTCAGAAACCTAGTGAGACCTTGTTTCCAAACAAAAAATAAAAAGGGTTGGGGTATAGCTCTGGGGTAGAATGCCCCTGGGTTCAATCCCCAGTAACACACACACACACACACACACACAGAAAGGTGATGACCGGGACCACCATACAGGAAACTGACTTGTGATAATTACCTTAAGGAGCTGTGAACTATCTTATCGATGACAATGGAGACCCCAACAGGGCCCCCGGAAGATGACCAAATCACCCTAAACTGTCTTGTGATCTCTGGACTGATGTCCTCCCCACATAACTTCCCTTGCCCACCCTCACCAAGCTTCCTTTATTAAAAAAAAAAAAGAGCTATGAACCCCCACAGCCTGCCTCTCACACCTTCAATGTTTACTTCTTGCTTTTCTAAATAAATCTCTGTGTATGTCTCTCACTGGCTTGTGCTGAAATTCTTTTCCCTCACACAAGCCAAGGAGTTCCCCTCTCTCCCCACTGGGAGCTCCGAGGAGCTTCTCGAAATTCTCTTCCCCCTTGACTGGATGGAAAGGAGAGTGCCCAGGCGGAGGGGTGCACCGAGGCTGAGCCAAGGGCTGCCCCGAATGCCAGGGCCTCACCGTCTGCACCGCAAAGCGAGGCTGGCGCAGCTGCAGTGGGCAGTGCACCCACCGGCAATACCAAGCTGGCCACCCGCAAGGGCATGTCACCAGGAGGCCCTGCAAGGCCCACTGTGACTTGCATAAGATCCGAGTTCCCTTAGGGCAGAGGCAGAAAAGGAGTCCCCTTTAAGCAATGTTTCAGGGACAAGGGTCTGGGAACCTATTTACTGTCTCAGAAGGGAGGAAGCAGCTGGGTCCTTCCCAGGCTCTGACAGGCTGTCCTGTGGGTGTCTGCGTGACAATCCACTATAGCGTATACATTCCCCTCCCCGTAGAGCAAGAGTACACCCTCCACCCAAGAGGCCCACCAGAGCAAGCTTTACCTACACCTCTGACAGGCGCTACACAGCAACCTCACCGGGAGGCCTCCACGCACTATCCCAGGCCCACGTGTGCTCTAAAACATGTCCCACATGGTGGCCTCTTCTGCCACTCTGTGTGTTTTGACGTTTTGAGCCCTCTTTGCTGGCAAAAGGCATGCAGGTCCTGCTGCAAAAACCCGAAGGCAAATATCACGTGAAATGTTCAAATACAAGTGTCAATAAAGTTGGAGGAGCATTCAAGGCCCAGGAAACAGAAATGAAGACCAGCAGGCCTCAGGGACTGGTGGTTAGACTTTAACATTAGAAAGGGCGTCATAAACTCCCTGAGCCAGGAGGGCTCGGCCACCAACTGTATGAATTACAACGGGAAGAAACCAAGGTGAGCACAGGCCTGAAAGGTGGAGAGTTTTAGGATCCCTGCAGCACGGAGTTGACCGGCTGGTGGGGGAGGGAGGAGATTAACTGAACAATACTACTTATGAACATCCAATGACAGATGGAAGTAAAGGCCAAGAAGGGCAGGAACAGAAGTCTGTCACAAAGGGGCCTGGCTCAAAGGGCAGGTGCAGGGAAGAAGAGCTCCCGAGCTGGAAGCTGGAGGAGTTAACTGGCCAAGTGGGAGAAGATTGCGGTGACAGCCGGTGCAACTGCAAGCTCTGTGGCAGGACTGGGCGAGGCGCATCCAAGGGAGCAAGGGGTACGTCCACAGGTAGGTGGGGAAAGGATTCCCGAGTGCAGACTGGGCCCCCCACAACCCAGTCTTGACCACACAAGAGAAGGATCAGAAACACCCCGCTTCTTTCTTTTCTCAGCACAACTGTGGCAAAAGAGCTTCTTATGAAACCCTGTCCTTTCAAAAACAGTGGTTACAGATGTTATGACAAAGCAGATGTTTGTCAGAGCCGGGGAAACTCACGGAGGCCACAAGGGGCGAAAACAGAGGGCGACCACAGCACCGTTGCTCTAGCAGCATTTTTATTTACAAACAGCAATTTCCATTGACTTTATACCATAAAAAAGCCATTTACAAGCAAGAAACAAGAATTCAGAACAAAATTAAGCAGCACTGAAATATTCATGTCACAAATCTAAAACAAAATGAATACGAGAGTAAAATATCATTTGAATAAATAGTCTTAAATCCATGCTATAAAATAATCCTTAATGGCAAGTTACTAGTTGATACAGCATCCGCTTAGCTAGCTTCATTTACTTCACGTGGTGATGAAGTGTGGATTGTGAGGTTACCAGTTTATATTGCAAGATAATGACACTGTGTTAAGTCATTCAAATTGCTCAACCATTTATAACGGAAAACAATGTTAGCCCTACTAATACGAGTGGTAAGAAAGAGATGGTTTTCACATTAGGAAAATGGTCATTCTCAAACAAACCAGGTAGGTCTTCCTCTAGTCAGGGCGGCAACCAGAGGCTTGGGCCGCAAGTCCAAAGGTTGAATTCACAGCATACTTGTCGCGGAGGGGCAGCGAGAGGTCTGTTTACTGAATCTGCTACTCGGAGCCAAGCAAGGCCGACTCCGGGCTTGACCAAGAACTACAATAGCCCTGTCTGTGCCAGATCCAGGGAGGGAACCGGAGAAAACGGGTTCTCTTCTGGACTGAGAGGTCAAGCACTGGCAGAAACAGTGGGAACGCTCTGGCACTTACTGAAGAGGACGCATGTGATGGGTGGTAACCGTTACAAATCTGGAACAACGTGAATGACTTTTCTGAACTTTCAGTTCAGTTGCACTGAGTAATATGAAATCTATGCTTTATGAACTAGATAGTTTCATATAAAGAATTTACATAATTCCCCAATACTTTCATATATAAAATTTAATAAATAACCCTGACCAGTCTAGAAGCACCATTCAAGGGGCGTGTGCCCTTGGAAAATAGTTTAGGTGTTGCATATTTGAGTCCCTTTCAGTGGAGGCTTCACAGGAAACCATTATAGAATTTAACAAGAACGACGACGATGACAACAACAACAACAAAAATATCACAGTAACGAACAGAAAAAGTTGTTAAAATAAAACACATCGATCTCTTTAAAGTAAAGCTCATTCACATAGATGATTCCCCCAGCCCTTGTTTTGTGTTCCTGCAAATTCTTCCTAGAGTCTAGGCTGTAAAAACAAAAATAAACAAAACCACACGCAAAAATATGCAGGGCTATGGTCTGGGCTAAGGGGAAAACAAAAGAGTTGGTTATAACTGCTTCATCAGAAGAGACATATACTCATGCTCTGGAAGATTTTTAAATTATCAATTTAGTTCTACAGTATATTCTGCTTAACAGTGAACCGACAGTATCCTTTCTGCTGTTTAAAAAAGAAGAAAAACAAGTAAAAAAACAAAAAACCAAACGACTGCCGAGGCAGCACCAATTGGTTGGGAGGCTTTCCACTAACCAAAAAATTAACTTGTCTTCATATACTGTATTTACAAATATAATTTCTAAATGTATTTACAGCTTTAGTAGAAATTAGAGGGTAGAGAACTGATTAGAATGAAAGTAACTGTTTAAAACCACAAACAGTTAAAGTATAAAATTCTTTGTCTTCACAGTTTGTAATAACAGGTTAAACATTGATAGAAAAGGACGCTGTCACTGTCTTCACATTGTCTAATATGGAAAAGGTAGCTCGGGAAGAGACTCAATTATGAACAAGCCTGTAGGAATTCAGGATAGACTTTACTGTAAAAGATTTCTTCACATATCACTTTATCTTAATTGATTTCTGCATTTGTTATAAATGAAAACACCTAACCTAAAACTGTACAGAAATAGGGACTATGCTTTCCAAAAAGAGTTGCTCTAAGGAGTCACACAGCGTACTTCGCCTGCGGAGACGTGACGTGAGCTTCAGGGAGAGGACGTGTCTGTTCTGCGGTCATGTTACTCCTCCCGGCACATCCTCACGCGGCAAGGCACATTAACTGCTGCTGCCCCATCTGAATGGAGTGAACCTCTCACCGGTCATGCACACGGGGAGGCATGACGGTGCGAACGTTCAGAGAGGCTGCACAGCTGTGTGCGGGCCTGTGCGCTGCCTCCCTCGAAGCCCTGCGGAACTTTACAGTACTGTGTTATGGCTTGAGAATTCATTCTTAACACTGCGAGCAGTGGAAAGGGTAAAGTGTTAGCAACATGAATGGGAGCAAGTGGAACTTGCAAAATATGGAATCATGATTATTAGAAACTCAATCAATTTTCTGCCCCTTAACGGTCCCATTACAATGTTTGAACCTGAACTGTACAATCAAAGCAATGTATATTTTTGTCAAAGACAATTTTGGATAAGTCACTCTTTGGTAAACTCAAACCAGTTAAACAAATTTACAAATACAAGAACTCCATGTAAATAAGGTTAAAAGACGGACACACTGACAAGACCCAAGACATCGGAGGTGCTTGACCCAAGGGTTCTCCCCTCCTACCTTGTCTCATATACCACAGACAGCTCTGGAGACCTCGCGGAAGGCCCCGAGCCTGGGGGAAAGGAGGTTCCTTCCCTGAACTTGACCTCTCATGTCCTTGGATTTGGGCCTTTCTTGTCACAAACTTAATTTGTATCACAACACAAATTTTTTGCATTCAATTCTTAAAAAAAAATCAAAGCCAAACTTATTCATGTAAGAAAAAAAAACTCACAAACATTTACCTGAAACCCCAGAACATATTTAAGTGGGTAAACACTTGGGGTCCAGCCTCCCCCTGAGGCACGCGGCTTTATCAGGAGTTGAACAAATGCTTCAGGGAGAGAACAAACCCCCACTTAGGCAGTTTGACAAGGAAAAAGGCATACTATATACCCGATTTAGCAAGAGCCACTCCCCAGGAGCAGCGGGATTAGAGTGTAATCGACACGGCGTTAACACTGATGTGTAGCGCAGCAGTTCACACGTGAACAGATCCTGTGTGCTAAAGAGGTGCTTACTGCACAGCCACCACCCTGGGGGCCATTACACATGAAGGGCTTGAATGACTTTTTTTCTCAAAAAAAAAGCAAAAAAAAAAAAAATCCCACCATTCTTGGTATATTAAAGAGTCAAAAAAGCATGGAAACCCAGCAAACGTCTACTTTTGTATTCCCTACCGCCTAGCCGCTGAGGCTAGTCTCCCGTTGACTCTGTTTTTGGTTTTGGTTGCTGAGCCGTTTTCCTATGGAAATGCACTGGGCGTGGGTCTGAGCCCAGGTCCTCAGGCGGAGAGACTGGAGCGCTGACATCCCACAGGTGGTCGGCAGCAAGACTCGCCACCAAACCGCTTCCAAACTGCTCTCTGCCAGAGTCTACAGCACCAAAGTGATCTGGTAAAGCCTGTTTGTATATGCGAACACCAGAGCGAGCCAGAGGCGATTCCTAAAGTTCTAATAACGTGCTAGGCAAACAGGATTCGGGGGTGTTCTCATACCTAACGTGTTGCCAGCACATGCTTTTGAGGTCTCTTTTCAAGCTATGAACTCGAGAGGAAAACAATTGTAATTCACTATTACCATAAGGTTTCACATTTTCTACATCTATACTGACCTAAAAGATACTTAACATAAAAATAGCACCACGTGACTAAAAATATGGTGACACACACACAGATTTGGTGACACACAGAGTATCTTAGAGGGCTTTTAACTGTTGGTTTCTTTAAGCAGGAAACACTGAGAGAGTGGAGGAGCCACTGAGGCTCTCGTTAGCACACAATACTAAGAGAGAGATATTGCTTGCAATTCCCATAGAGTATAGCTTTACAAAAAGTACAAATTCCAAGTTCTGCAGTTTCCCTGGGAACTGCATGTAGAAAAAGTTGCTGTGCACCTGAACTAGCTGTTTGAAAAGAGAAAGAAAAAAAGGAAAAAGAAAAAAAACCTACAACACTGCTTGGAGAATTTTGTAGACAGAACTACAAGTCCCTTTCCTTTAGTGCGAGTACTAACTCATGGTAGAGTGATTCGATCTAGTTACCTGGTATGTATGTTTCTACAGTACGGAATGAAGGTAGATTTGTAGGCCGGTAAAAACCTTGAATACCACTGCTCCTTTGGGGTTGGCTAATATAACACTACACTATGTAAAAAGGTCAGCACCACAGGTCATCCAGCTTTCCTGCTGGACAACGAACAAAAATTCCAAACGGTTTCCAACTAGAGTTGAAGAAATTTTATGGCATTTGGTTTATGTACTTGTTACGAAGCAGAGCTGTGAACACTGTGATTTGCTTTGCTTGCTTTTGGACACAATGACTAATATGTATGAAAACCTACTAACATTCTTCTGTAAGGAAAACAAAGGGGCAAAACTAACATAGTAGGTAGGGATGAGACAGAGTCAAAAGCTCTGTTCACATTGTATTAAATTATATATTCCTCTTACATTCACCTCAACCAGAATAAACTCAAATTTGAGAATGTATATATACTATATATATAATAATCATTTTATTATATATATATATAAATTGTCTAACTACCCCCTAAAAGTAATTTTAAATTAGAAAAGGTTACCCATTTGTATCAGCTGACGGCATCCTGGTCTCTCCGTGGAAACGCACTGGTGCCAGTGCCCACGATGAGACAGTCTGCCTCTTGGCAGAGAATGCAGGGTCAACCAGTTGGCATAGCTAAATCACTGGCAGATTTTGGATTAAGAGTTCAGCCAAGGAGGAATACTGTCAGCTGTGTTTTCCCTGGATACGCTGCCCTTCATGCTTTGAACTCCTTGGGGGAGAGAGGGCGGGGGAGGGGAGGGTAAACACAATGAAGTGTTCCATCCAGAAACTTTAGAAAAACTGCCAAGAGACCAAGAGATTTCCAGATGGTTGGGAAAACCAAAAATTACAACAAAGCAAATCACAAATATGCATTGATTAATGTGCTTTGTTTGGGCGCACTTCTTTACCATCTTAATCAGGAGCATCAGACACTGTGTGAATTTCCATGCGGGAATCTAGGGCCATCTCTGAGGCCGATGCATCGTTCTCTAGTTTCTGTTCCACGTACACATCTGTTCTCTCCGGGGACTCGATGCGACTCCTGACTTCGGCGACGCCCGGGTGGTTTTTCCGCAGGTGCTGGTTGAGGGTACCTTGGAAAGGAAAGCACTTCCCACAGATCTCACAGCGGAATGGTTTGTCGTCGGTGTGTCCCCGGATGTGGTACTCCAGCTGGTCCTTCCGTGTGTACTTCTTCCCACAGAACTTGCACACAAAGGGGGTGATGCCCATATGGAGTCGCATGTGCCTGTCGAGGCTTCCCTTCTGGTTGAAGGACTTCCCGCAGTAAATACAGATCAACCTCTCGTTGTACGGGTACCAGTGACCTCTGGCGCTCCTCTCTCGGGGACTGCTCTCGTACCCGGGGTTGCTCATCACAGCTTCACTGTCAGATCCCTGCACCATGCCCTGCAGGTCACTGTGCAGGTGGACGGACAAAGCCCGCTTCTGGCGGGCACGCCCTCCTCGGAAACAGCTCAGCATGGACCTGGACGGGCTAGAATTACTCAGGCTTCCAAAAGCTTCAGACACACTGGCAGGCTGTGAGGCAGCCTGGGAATACGAATAGGCGTGCTGGAGCACAGAGCCGTAGGAGCCCACGTTCACTGCCACGACTTGCTCCCCGTCCACCATTTCCGTGTGGTACCCGTCGTCACCCAGGGAGGAGCTGTCGGAGCAGCTGGGCCGGTCGGACTTCTCCATCTTCACCTTCACCTCAGTGATCTGGCTCTCCCTCACCAGCAGGTCACCTTGCTCATGGTCCCCCTCGATCTGAATCTCATACTCGGACACGCTGCCGCTGCTCCCCCGGTCCGAGTGCCCCTCCTCCTGCAAGCGGCTGCGCAGAGCTTTGCTGGGGGTCGTCTCCATGCGGAGATCACTGCTCACGGTGGGCTGCCGTACCTGAGGGCAGTATGGAGGGGAGATCTCGACAGGGTTGGCGAAGAAGCTGCCGTCTTTCACTCCGTTTCGGCTCTCGGGATTCTCTTCAGCACCGACTGTGACGGAGTCGACGTCTCCGACGCTGATTTTCGAGTGGATGCTCTCTAGGATCTGCGTGCACTTGTCAATGACACACTGCATCTGAAGAAAGCTGGCTGCAGTCAGAAAACTGACGACGTCCTTCAGCTGCAGGGACATTCTTCCAGTGTAACAAAAGGAAAGCAACTGTTCAAACACGTTGGGATTTTTAATCACTGATATTGACAAGCCACTCATGGTACTTAATGCTGAATGGTCCCGGAAATACGGGGAGCTGGCAGCGAGGACTGCTTTGTGGGCTCGGAACGGCTGACCCTGAATGTGCACGATGATGTCACATAGTTTTCCTTGCAGGCGGAGTTCGTTTAGCTGGCTCAGAACGGTGCTGCTGTACTCGGGCACGTCAAACTGAATGAAACTGCTGCTGTCCATTTCTACTGACATGAAGCGTAATCTGTGGAGAGAGAGAGTTTTCATAATTCACCGACTCCTCACTAAGTACAGCAGCGAACACGAGCCTCCGACACCGCAGCACCGCACCCACCGCACCTCCCGCGGTCTGCCTCAACATTCTTCCTCTGGTTTATTTTTTAGTCTTTCGTGTTTCAGTTAATGCACTTAAAGCCAAATAACCAAACGACTGATTAGCCCAGTGTTGTTACTGCCCAACACTTCATCTTGATGAAAGTTAAAACATTGTACACATAGTAGGGTACTTCAGCTCTGACTGAGAAACTGGTATTCTTTTAGAGAAAACATTTCTGTTTCACCAATTTTCAAGGATTCGAAGGATTATATAAAAATTAAATTCATCTAAAGAATGGCCTGCCTTGTTTGTGTATTTCTAATTGGTATTTTTCCAGTACAGAGCACACTGGACATAACGAATGGAGCTGCATTCTCTTTGGTATTATGTCTTGATTTGGACTTTTCCCCGGCAGGTCTGCACACCTCTGTGTGACAAAGCAACACTCAGCCTCTTCCAGTGCAGTTATTTTTAGGCAGTATGTAGGAGGAAGAAGAGGGACAGACATCCAAACTGCCTCGCGCTCCACTGCTGCTCACCACGCTGGCACGGCTCACGTACCCGGGACAGCTCTGCTCCCTCTTGCCTGGAACCTGCAGCACTGGGTGGCTCAAAACTGCTCAAGTATATAGCCCAGGCTCCATTCTCTGACCAAAACATGAGACTAGATCTAACAATGTTTTAGTTTTTAAAATCCAACCAAGAGAAATGTAAATGCCTCCTTAAACCAGAAAGATCAAAATGGAATAAAATAACTTAGAAAATGAGAAAACACATAAAATCTGCAGCAAGAGGGTTGAGAGTTGGGCATGGTGGCCCGCACCTGTAATGCCAGTATTTGGGAGACTAAGACAGGAGGATCACAGGTTTGAGGCCAGCCTCAGCAACTTAGCAAGACCGTTTCAAAATAAAAAACAAAAAGGGCTGGGGGGTATAGTGTAGTTCAGAGGTAGAATGCTCCTGGGTTCAATCCCCAATACTCCCCCACAACAACAACAACAACAAAAAAGAAGGGTTTGCGAGTGAAGTTTACATATTTTGTCAACTTACTTGAGAATGTATCTTCAAAAAATAGATGGACAGGAATGTGACAGAGCAAACATGGTAAAATATTAACAATGGCAGAGTCTAGATGGTGGGTGTGCAGATGTTTACTGCAATATCCTCTAAACTGTTCACCATGTTTGAAATTTTTATAATGAAATGTTGTGGGCTTAGAAAATAACAACAAAAAACTACAAGGGAAGTCAATGCCTTAAACGTTTTTGTCATTAGACTATAAATATTAAAACTAGGTGAAACTACTCAACTCAGGAAGTTAGAGAAGAAACAACAAACTAAATCCAAAGAAAGCAAGAAAATAGTTAAGGCAGAAAAATAGCACACAATCACAGAAAATTTTTTAAATTTTATGACAGGATAATGTGCAACCAAATCTAAGATTCTTGCAGGAAAGGATCAATCAGTTAGTTTAACGACATTACATCAGAATTTTTAAAAATCATGTCAAAATCTGAGTTAAAACATTTTAGTCAAAGAAGAATACTGTGCCTTTATTTATCCTAGACTATGATTGAAATCTGTATGGAATGGACATATTTTTAGGATAACATAAATTGGCAGAACTAAATAAAAAAGAAACAGAGTGCCAAGGCACAAATGATCTTCAGGCCGTTCACACTGTTCTAGACACGTGTAGAAACATTTAAAGCGTCTCGGTTCATCTGGCACAAATCTGACACCAGAAGATGACAAACAGCACAAAGAAGCACCCTGTCTACCTCGCCTACGCAGATGAGATTTGAAAATTCTAATGGAAATACCAGGAAACACAACCTATTAACAGAATATGTTATGACCAAGAACTGCTGCTCCCCAAATGTAGGGATGGCTATATGTTAGGGGATATACAAATATAATCTGTAATATCAGAAAGTCAAAGGAGAAAAATCCATGTGATCCGGGCATGGTGGCACATGCCTGTAATCCCTATACTTGGGAGACTGAGACAGGAGGATCACAGGTTCGAGGCCAGACTCAGCAACTTAGCGAGACCTTGTTTAAAAATAAAATAAAAAAAAATTTAAAGGGGGGGCTGGGGGTGTATAATGCCTTTGAGTTCAATACCCAGTATGAAAAAAAAAGAAAGAAAAGAAGCGTCCATATAACCAAAAACACATTTGAGGAAGTTAAATGTCTCAGAATAAGGAAAAAATACTTAGTAAGCTAGAAATAGAACAATACTTTCTTAATATAATAAACATAAACTACATCTACTGCAAACCAGTGGCAACATCATCCTTAAAAATATCCAGGCACGCCGGGCGTGGTGGCGCACGCTTGTAATCCCAGTACTTTGGGAGGCGGAGACCGGAGGATCCGGGTTCGTGGCCAGCCTCAGCTCTCTCTCTCTCTCTCTCTCCCTGTCTTTCTCTCTCTCTACTTAGTGAGGCCCTCCGCAACTTCATGAGACCCGGTTTCAAAATAAAAGTATAAAAAATAGGGCCGGGGGTGTAGC
>PVJS01037142.1:0-20081 GCA_004027185.1 Glis glis
TTTTTTTTTTTTTGCGGTACCAGGGATTGAACCCAGGGGCATTCTACCTCCGAGCTACACCCCCAGCCCTATTTTTTTTCTTTAATTTGAAACAGGGTCTCACTAAGTTACAGAGGGCCTCACTAAGTAGCTGAGGCTGGCTGCGAACCCAGATCCTCTGCTCTCAGCCTCCCAAGTACTGGGATGACAAGCATGCGCCACCACGCCTGGCTTATTTTTTTTGAGGTACTGAGGATTGAACCCAGGGGCATTCTACCTCTGAGCTACAGCCCCCCAGCCCTATTTTTTATTCTTTATTTTGAAACAGGGTCTCGCTAAGTTGTGGAGGGCCTCACTAAGTAGCTGAGGCTGGCAGCGAACTTGCGATCCTCCTGTCTCAGCCTCCCAAGTACTGGGATTACAAGCGTGCGCCACCATGCTTGGCTTATTTTTTTATTTTTGAAACAGGGTTTCACTAAGTTGCTGAGGCTAGCCTTGAACCTGCGATCCTCCTGTCTCAGCCTCCCAAGTACTGGGATTACAGGCATGCGCCAACACGCCTGACTTACAGACCGCTTTCTGCTATTTAAAACACCGCGCTTTCTTTTCGCTGAAATTACAAACACAAAGAATCAGATGATGCGTGTGACCTCCATCCTTAAATATATTAAAATTCTACTATGTCAGATGGAAACTGTGAGACAATAGACTTTTCTTTCTTTGGGTGTTTTGTTTTTTCACTCATTCACGGAGACCTCTAAAAAAGACGTCCCCCCCTCTTCCACACAGTCCGTATCTATATTCAATGAGCTGGGTGCAGTTCCAACACATTTACCCCTAGCAGCAAATTTGCTAAACTGTACCTTAACTGAAGAACGAATACCATACCTGTGGGATGTGAATCCATCTGTTAAAGCAAACCGCCAATACGGGTGACGAGAAGCCTTATCAAAAGTCCCACTGAGCCGGGCGTGGTTGCGCACGCTTGTAATCCCAGTACTTTGGGAGGCGGAGACCGGAGGATCCGGGTTCGCGGCCAGCCTCAGCTCTCTCTCTCTCTCTCTCTCTCGGCCTGTCTCTCTCTCTACTTAGTGAGGCCCTCCGCAACTTCGTGAGACCCGGTTTCAAAATAAAGTATAAAAAATAGGGCCGGGGGTGTAGCGCGGAGGTAGAACGCCCCTGGGTTCAATCCCCGGTACTGCAAAAAAAAAAAAAAAGTCCCACTCACAGGCAGAAACCCAACAGACAGCAGGTGCATTTGTAGACACTCCGCATCCTCTGTGCACTAGGGAAAAGACAAGAGCTACTCAGGCCACAGGCCCCTTCATAGCCCAGCAGGAAATCAAAGTCCATGGTCACACCAAACCCGGATGTTCTGAGCGAGGTCAGCCGTGCTGGGGAAGGTACCTTGCAGACACTAGGACTTCTCTACCTGCGGCTTGCTTTGTAATGAGTTCACAGTCCCCAGTTCTACCAATCACCTTTCAAAGACAGCGTCATCAATCTGAGCTTGGCCAAGTCTCCGCTCAGCCTGTCCTACATCAAGGGACTCGACTTCCCTACAAGCACACAACCTTGGGGTTGGGGATGGGCGTACTTCCCACCAGCAAAATTAGCATCGGCAGCCCTCTTCAGTGACAGGCAGGTTCGGCCCCATGCCCTGAGATACTGGGGATCAAAGTATGATTCGGGGTGCAGGCACAGCTGGCTCCAAAGGCATTCGGCTTCCAGACTCGGCCTGTTCTTCAGCTAAGTCTACAGTCTGGCTTCTCCTTCTTCTCACTCCCAACACTGAATGCTGAAATCCTGTCAATGTAAGTAAAAGCTGCTCCAGTCCCAGGTCTGTCCCCGTGGTCACACAAGCATGACTCTGCAAAACTGTGCTAGCAACTGCGTGGACTTGTGGCAGACTCAACCGTGATGGGTAAGCCAAAAGTTTGGATTGGGTTTGGCTTAAGCTTGCACGGGCACAGAGAAAACCACCCACTCTCCAACCCAGAGTACCAGCGCGGAAAGCACCTGCACAAACTCGTCAGGGTGGTTTCTAAGGTCACAAGCGCCTGAGCCAAGATCTTTTATTCCTAGGGGCATGAGACAAATGGCAGCCCTGTCACACTGCGGGTGTCAATATTTATCTAAGGCCTGGGTGTTCACAATGGTATAAAACCAGGCACCTTTTCAATTCACTCCTTCACGTCATTTGCCACCACAAAGCCCCCAAACAGAGATTCTTTTACAGCTTGAGTTTCTCCCCTCCCATGGCTACAGAGCAGGCTGGCTGCAGGACCCCCAGTCTACGTCGCAGTAATCCCAGCAGTTGGAGAATAACGCTTTCAGTGGATTTCAGAACTGCCGGTATCAAATGGCATCACACCTGAGGACAATGAAGAGGTGGGGACAGGAGACAAAGCACCCACTCTCCTCCCCGCGGTAGGCATGTTCCTACCCTGGAAATGAGCAAGCTGTGGCCCTGCAGGGGAAGTAACTGAACCCCATGACTCCCCCACGCTGCAGGCTACTCCAGCCACCAGACCCGGGGGGCACGCGAAGCTCACAGAAAGACCTCAGCTTGTCAACAGCCCTTTCTTGGCCAGCTCCAATTTTCCTAAAGTCCCTCCTCCTTCATCCCTGCTCCTGCGGCCTCCTGTGCCCCCATCCCAAATAAAGGCCTAGTCATGATTCCTCATCCCAGATAAAAGTGACAAGAAATAACTAGACCATTAATATCAACGTTAAGAGGCCCAGGAACCTCTGAAAATAGCTGTGCATGATGGAAACCGGATTCACAACTAGATTTCTCCAGGACTCAAAGCCCCCTCAGTCGGCTCTGTGGTCTCACTCCCAGGAGACACTGCTGTGGAGACGGAAGCCCTAGAGAAGGATGGCTTTTTCTCAAATGACAAATTAGAGAAAGACCCGGCCTCAAACCCACTTGCAAAACTGCTGGGCGAGTGACATTACACGGATTTCTCAAGCCAGCTCTCTGAGTCACTAACCCTCTCTACTCATGCCACACACTAATCTTCCCAGCTGGGTGGCATCTCTCCCAAACCCCTGCCTAGGACTCTGGGTACTCCTAAGGTCATGACACTGATGCACCCAGCAGGTCACGAAACACCGCCATTCCCTCCTGGGCAGACCTGCCTGCAGGTGACCAGCCGCCACACAAGATGCAGTGTGATCTGCGAGGGGCCGACACTCCCGCTCTGCGTTAAACATGCCTGCGACAGACAGCAGCAAATTCAGCCCCAAATGGTAGCAGCCAGGGACGGGGTTGGTTTTATTTTTTTCTTACATAAAAATATACACTGCACTTCAGCGGCCGGTATTTCCTCATGCACACTGAAGTTAATAATTCACACGCCAACTGACTTTCATCAAGGATCAGAAAATTTAAAGGTTGTTTGTGCAAACACTCCTGTTCTTGCTCTTACTTCATGACTGGTTTATTTAACCATGGCTTCTGTGGCCTTTAGGAGCAGGGAGCACTTCTAAAGGTACCCGGGTCGCTGTGGCCTCTGGTTCCACAGACCCAAACTCCCCACTTCTTTTGCCTGTCAGAAGCAATGCCTGGCAATTACGGTAATATAAAAGTATGGCACAAAACGATCCTACTTTGCTGATCAGGCATTATGGTAGTCATGCTTTCCGGTTTCTGGTGTGGCCCCTCCAAATGGACAATCTCCAAAGACAGCACGAAGGAGCAATAGTTATGGTGGGAATTACCGTCACCCAAGAGGAGAGCTGCCTGGACCTCGGACCAGACTGTCCTACTACATGAGGGAGACACGCCTCCACGCCTTAGCACCCCGGTCCCCTCTCCCACAGACCCCACATTCTCCACTTTTCTTTCTTGGCCTCGTTTAACTTCACTCGCTCTCACTGTTTTAAGGAGATCTTACAGCCAGAGACAGAAACCTAAACTCGTGTGCCTATGTGTTGGGGACAAGGTAAGGGGCCAGGGGACCCAGTGAAGCCGTCTCCAGGGGCTGCAGAGGAGAGGAGGGTCACCAGCAGTTGTCGGCTGTTGCTTCAACCGAAGGAAGTTAAACCTGAGGGTGTGAGCAAGCTGCAGAGCGCGACTCAGCACAACCCTGACATGCAGCATGATGTCTGTGTGCGGCGCTCTGCCACGGAGCCACATGCCCAGCCCCACGGCAGCTGGGAGGCCACATCAAGGTCCACGAAGGCCTCAGTCAAGGTTACACATTAACCACCACACACCTCAGGGAGGAGCCGTCGCCTCCACCATCCCCACCCCTTTTATGTCCCGCCTTTGAAAGCGACTTTCTGGAAGTTGTTACCGTGGACACTGAAATAAATGGAAACAAGTCCAGGTTTTGGTTTGGGTTTTAATAAACACCCAATTTCAGTGGGTGCAGGTGGTCCTAAAAAGGCAGCCAGTTAACCCCAGAGGGGCAGAAAATAACAGCTGATCCCAAAGGGCAGGTCTGTGGGAGAACCAGCACGTGGTTATCTGGACAGGTGTGTGCAGGTGGGCACTTCAGGGACAGGAGAAAACGGGGTCTCAAACACGACCCAGAAGAAAAGCCGAGGGTCACGCGCGGGAGAAAACGGGGTCTCAAACACAGCCCAGAAGAAATGCCAAGGGTCTCACACACAGGAGAAAACAGGGTCTCAAACACAGCCCAGAAGAAATGCCAAGGGTCACGCGCAGCTGGCTTGAAGTTGCATGAGCGCGCGGCTGTTTACTAAGCAGCTGATGCACTCCAGGCGTGGTGCGGGGCTCCCGGGTCGCGCAGGTCACCAGGCAGGCGCTGCTCTCGAGGACCGTGCGATCGGAGGGGGTCGAGGCTAAACCGGGAGCCGAGCTGCGTTCCAGAGCCTGTCCTCCTGCCCAGGTGTTCCCGGATGGCCCTGGTTCTCACTAGAGAGGGACCAGAAGGGGAAATACACAGCACCAGGAAAGGAAGCGACCCAGCCCGTGTGGGCCAGAGCTCAGAAAGCAGAGGAAGGCAGGAGGCGGGGAGGCAAGGACTTGAGACCACAGGACGGCAGCCAGGCCCAGGAAGCCATGGCTAGGGCAGGCTCTCACACACTGGCTCCAAAGCAATGTCCCCACAGTGTTTAAATGCAGACTCCTAGTCCATAACACTATAAATTCCAACTCCAGGTCTATCCAGGGGTTAAAACGTGCCCAGTGACTGTGGGGAGGCCTCTCCCAGGGCTGCCACGAACTGTGACCTCATGTGCCCAGAGGGGTGGCCCACCAACAGGTAGCCTCACACAGGGGTCTCCTAAGGTGGTGCGGCCCGGGTTCCCCTAGAGTGTGTGTGCCTGGAGGCCTTCTTGCAAGCTTACCACCACCCCCCGGAACACAGCCAGCCCCCTCAGTTCTTCCAGAATGGGACTAAGAAGTAGAAAATTAAAAGCAAAAACCAGAGGGTCTGATCGCCTGCACCAGCTCGAGGCTCCAAGTGCTCAGACAGACTCAGAACTGAGCCCGAGTCACTCCACGGGCCACTTTTCCTCTGGCTTCTTGCTTTAAAGGAAACTACTGCAAGGCCCGGGCTTCCTTGCCCATTAAAAGCCACCAGGGCCATAGTTTTCAATTAGCTGGGTCAGCCCACCACCCTGCAGCCGCCCAAGTTCAAGATGTCGTCCCTCCCCCAGCTTCCGGCTCCACCAAGCACTTCACACCTCCCTATTGTAAACCTGTCCCAAGCAATCGCCCTGCCGCACGGGGACAGGCTCAGACTGCATTTCTGTCTAATTTATAGCTGCGAAGCTCAGAAGGCACAGGCAGGCTTGCCCTGGAGCAGAGGACATGCAGACAAAATGGTCAGACCCAGGGACAGCAGGCACAGCAAACCCTCACATCACGGGAGGGCAACGTCTCCCCTTCTCTGTTCACCCGGGGACAAATGCGTGACAAACGCCCCTAGAGAAGCTGGATCTGCTGCAGGAATAACCACTGCTCTTCTCTGCCACTTTTACTACTTCCCTGGGGATTCTGAAAATGGGGGAGGGGGTACCAGACAAGTGCAGTTACCAACTTATAACGGTGTCCACTGAACTGTTTTCAACTTTACACTGATTCAACAGCCAGACACTTTCTGCAGAAACCGTACTTGGAATTCTGAATTGTGATCTTTCCCAGGCGAGCGAGGTGCAGCAGGATGCGCTCTCTGGATGCTGGGCAGCGGCAGCTCCTAGTCAGTCCAGGATCAGAAGAGGACACAGCCCCCACCCTACTAAGCAGCATCACTAAGCTACAATGCTCAGCAGGTCGGGCATCTTAAATACATTTGACTTAAAATATTTTCAGCTGGGCCTGGTGGCATATGCCTGTAATTCCAACACTTGGGAGACTGAGACAGGAGGATCGCCAGTTCGAGACCAGCCTCCGCAACTTAGAGACCATTTCAAAATAAAAAAATAAGCCCAGTGTGGTGGCACACACCTGTAATCCCAATACTTGGAAGGTTGATACAGGAGGATCGCTGGCTGGAAACCAGCCTCAGCAATTTAGCAACTTAGTGAGACCCTGTTTCAAAAAAAAAAATAGAATAGGGCTTGGGGTGTACCTCAGAGGGAGAACCCCCCTGGGTTCAATTCCCAGTTCCACACACACACACACGAAAAAAATTTCAATTCAACTTTTTGTATTTCTTTGTGTGTGTGTATATGTACACAGTATAGAACCAAGGGGCATTCTACTTCCAAACTACAACCCCAGTCTTTTTGTTTGTTTTTTTTATTTTGAAACAGCATCTTGCTAAGTTACTGAGGGGCTCACTAAGTTGCTGAGGCTGGCCTCAAACCTGTGATCCTCCTGTCTCAGCCTCCCAGGTGCTGAGATCACAGGCATGCTACTTTCATGGGTTGTCAGGATACTTCCCTACTGTAAGTCGAGGAGCATCTGCACTGCCATTTGTATTTCTACCAGAAGATCTCAAAGGTCTTAAAAATAGCCGGCGTGGTGGTGCATGCTTGTAATCCCAGTACTTGGGAGGCTGAGACAGGAGGATCGCGGGTTCACAACCAGTCTCAGCTACTTAGTGAGACCGTTTCCAAATAAAAAATAAAATAGGTCTGGGGGTGTAGCCCAGAGGTAGAAGGGCCCTGGGTTCCATCCCCAGTATCAAAAAAAAACCTTAAAAATAAAACTCTTCTCACCTGAGGAAGATAAGCTAGAGAAAAGCATCCTTACCTGGGATGTCAAACTTGAACTTGTAATACGTGTCTCTTTAAAATGTGCTTTGCCTGCTACTGAACAAGAAAAAGACAACTAACCAACTGAAGCAAGGGCGACGAATCCGCAGACGTTTCTCCAAAGACGACACACAACCATGAATGAACACATGAAAAGATGCTCGAGTCATCGGGGAAATGCAAATTGAAACGACTTCACACCTACTAGCGTGGCTAAAATAAAAAGGATAAGCTAAGTACTGGCCAGTGGTGGAGAATCGGGCGGCTTCATGCGACGCAGGAGGAAGTGCTATGTGGTGCACACAGACTCCTTGGGAACGGCCTAGCGATTCCTCAGAAGTTAGATGCTGAGTTACCCTACGACCCAGAGATTCCATTCTTAGGTATATACGAGAGAAATGAACACACACATTCATGCACAAACTTGTTTACAAGTGTTCACAGTGGCATTATTCCTAACATCCAAGAGGTGGAAGCAACCTAAATGTCCACCAACTTGTGAATGGAAAAACAAAACATAGTATATCCAAACAACCACACATTATTCAGAGTAAAAAAGAATGAAGAACTGATACATGCTACACGTGGGAGACCCTTGAGAACATCACGCTAAGTGAAAGAAGCCAGGCACAAGGCCATGTAGCGTATGATTCCACCTACAGGAAACGTCCAGAACAGGCCAATCAGACACAGAAAGCAGCTGCCGCCAGAGGTGGGAGGGAGGCGGAAGGGGAGAACTGCTGATATGGGTATGGTGTTCTGTTGTGAGGTGATAAAAATGTTCTGGAATAGGCCGGGCGTGGTGGCGCACGCTTGTAATCCCAGTACTCGGGAGGCTGAGACAGGAGGATCGCAGGTTCGCGGCCAGCCTCAGCTACTTAGTGAGGCCCACCACACCTTAGTGAGACTCTGTTTCCAAATAAAAAATAAAATTGGTCTGAGGGTGTAGCCTGGAGGTAGAATGCCCCTGGGTTCCATCCCTAGTACCAAAAAAAGAAAAAACCTTCTGGAATTAGTGGAGGTGGCTCTGAATATACTAAAAATTGAGAATCTCATTTAAAAGGATGACTACAGTACTTGAATTATATCCCAATAAAACTGTTATTAAAAAAAGAAAATAAGAGCTGGGTGTGGTGGTGCACGCCTGTAATTCCAGTATTTGGGAGGCTGAGACAGAAGGATCGCAGATTTGAGACCAGCCTCAGCAACTCAGCGAGACCCTGTCTCAAAATAAAAATAAAAAGGGCTGGGGATGTGGCTCAGTGATAGGGCACTCCTGGGTTCAATCCCAAATATCAAGAAAGAAAAGAGGCTGGGGTATAGCTCAGTGGTAGAGCACTTGCCCAGCCTGTGCAAAGCCCTGGGTTCCATCCCTAGTACTGAAAAAGAAGAAAGAGAAGGAGAGAGGGAGGGAGAGTTCTACTCTCTGAAAACGCTGCCTCATTACTCCTGTACCACAATGCAGAGATAACCCTTTCCTCTAAATGCTAGAAGATAAATGAGGTAGAGACCACACAACATATCCACATGTACAATGGCGAAACCATGACACCACCGTCACAACTTCCTCCTGCCCAGGTCCCTCCTTCCTGCTTCCCACCAGGCGGCCCACGACAGGGCCACAGATGTGGACATTCTCCACTGGAGCTTACGCCCCACAGAAAGCGAATCCCCGAGATTTCAAAAGAGCATTCTTTTCTTCTTTTGAATAATTATTCAATAAGGCTGTGGAAAGCAGGGTTCCCAATGGCCAACCATTCAAAATTAAGAACAAGCCAGAGGCAGGAAGAAATGTCACCACAAAGGGGAGAAAATGAATTAGTCATTTTAAGATTAGGATCTAACCCCTTTCTGTGGTTGAGGCAGGCAAATTTTAGAATAACAGCATGCTATTTCTGGAAAAGTCCTTCCAGAGCACAAGCTGGAATGCGGGAATGTTCTATTAAAATTTAAGTTGACCTCCCGCAGGTGCCCGTGGCCAGTGGTTCCCCCGCACAGGTGTGCAGGTCCATTATGGGCAAGAGCGGGCCCCTCTGCACGCAGGCGCGCACGCAGCGCCCCACCAACACAGACGCGGTTGACTGGGAGGCCCTGCGCGCCGGGCCCGGATGCTCACCAACATCAGAGAGCACACTCGCTCTCCCTGTGCAAGAGACGCCTGCCGCCCCCGCCGGCCGCTCTCCCAGAGTGCAAGGGTCACTCTGATACGGGTGGCGTTCTCACTGTGGAGCTTTTCTGGCAAGTGCCCCGTGGCCTGGCTGTTCAGTAATATAGAATCAGAACATTAAAAAGCATTGTTTCGCCTTGTAGGACGGCCGTCGCCAATTTAATAAAGCAGACGCAGTCCCTTGGTGGGGGGGGCTGCCACCTTGAACCTGGCAGAGAATTAAAAAATGCACAGGGCAGAGGGTGTGTGTGTGTGTGTGTGTGTGTGTGTGTGTGTGTGTGTGTGTGGTGTGTGTGTGTCTCTCTCTGTCTCTCTCTCTGGCGCGCACACACACACACACACACACACACACACAGAGTTAAGTATTTTGCAAGATGTTTTGGATATTCAAAGATGGCAAAGGGACAAAATGAAAACGGTTATCTCACCACAGAAATTGACCTGGTATTTCTTTCCCCTTAATCCTTTCAACACCAAGCGACTCCTCACTTCAGGGAGCTGGGCTCTCCGCACAGGAAGACAAACGAGCAAGGAGCGGTGCCGCTCACCGCCAGAGCCGGCTTCAGGACGCTACTTTTACTTTTCACATCAGACACACACAATGACAACTCACTTTCGAGCCCATGTTTACTTTGCTGAAAGCCACACGCTAAACACGGACTCGTCTGCCGGAGGGAAGCAGCTTTACAGCCCGACGTTGTTTATGTCCAAGGAGGTTTGACAGAAAAACCACATCAATTTGTTTTAAAATAATTTCCATTTGCTGGGAGCTGTTCCTGAAGGGTCCTCGCCACGCTAATCTGCTCTGATTCCTCGCAGCTGTAGGTACCAGGCACGCGGGCCTCAGCCAGGGCGGGCAGGGCACAGGCTCGGCACCGGCTGTGGCAGCCCGGGACCCACAGAGCCACTGCAGAATTCCCCTCGGAACACAGATCAACCTGGGTTGAAGACGACGAAAACACGTCCTGGTTCAGAGTCAGAATCCAGGCCATGCCCACTAGGAGCGTGGTTTTCCACGTAATTACACCTGTGCTCTCTCAGAAACTCCTCAGCTCTAGTCCTGGAAACAGGGATTTATGGTCAGGCCCAAGTTGAGGACACTAAGATAATTTATCGGACTGACCATCACAAAAAGGAAGAAAATCAAAAAGGAAATGTGTGTAACTCATGAAAAGTTTTCAATCTCACCATCCAAAGAAATGCAGATTAAAATAATCCAAGCCAATTCTCAGGTATTAAACCGGTACATGGTTACAGAAATAAAAAGCAGTATCTCATGTCTAGGGTGTGAGAAAAGCAAGCTCAAGTTCCCGTGTAAACTGACTGCCTTTTTCTTGGGGAAAGTGGTGCCGGAAGCCTTAAGAATCCGCATATCCACAGGAATCGACGTGGAAACTTAACCAAAGGAAAGAAGAGATGCATAAACATTTGTGTGTGTAAGGATGTCTAACAAAGCTTAGGAAGAAAACTTAAATGCCACGTGTCAGGAAGTTTCATTACATCTTCAACCATATTTTTTTAATGATCTTTAAACTTGGAGAAAATGTTCATGATATTGAATCTTTAAAATATAACTTCAAACAGGCATTCAGCCATAGCCATTACTGGAAATGTATACAACAAAGTGATAATATTTGTCACTGGATAATGAGATCCAGTGCTAGATCCAGGTGCTGGATCAGTTAGCCTTTTTTTCTTTTGTAGTTTCCTCCTTCTTCAATGCCTGCCTAATCATTTATCACCAGATAAGTTAAAAGTCATTAAAGACGGGGTATCTGGGCTAAGAGGTTAATAGCACAAACCTTCCTCATAAAGTAACCCCTCTGCAAACCGGTCCAGATCAGCAGGTGCAAAGGCCTCCCTGCAGAATCACAGCCCAGGACGTGGAGAACCATTAAAATCAATGTCTGCAGCTTTCCAACAGCCGCTTGTAGCATCTCTAGGACACTGTCCAGAGAGGACCCACACTGAGCGCGGTCAGCACCGGTCCCTCTGCCATGGAGGGAGGTGCTCCGTGTCTGAGGATGGGTGAGGTCCAGGAGACAGGGGGCCAGATTTAGCAATCTCTCAGCCCTGCGCCTCCTGCCACAGAAGCTTCTATAAATCAGCGGCGTTACCTTGGCTCTGTCCACTGCGGACACGGTAACCTGCCCTGGCTGTTCTAACAACTCCCTCTAGTCAAGGACAGCAGTCGTCCCCTCTGCCAGCAGGAAGGAGTGAGAACGGCCACCCTGGCCTGGTCACCATCTCTGTCAAAGCAGAGGTCTTAGGCAAAGCAACCAAGAGCCCCAGCAACCGAAACCAGCTGCCTGGCGCGGGCTCAGCAGAGGGCAGAATAACCGCAAGGGGAAGGGTGTCTAGACAGCCTGGTCCATGTGAGTCCCCAAAGCAGACTCCACACGCTCCGGCAAAAGGCGGATGAGAGACCGTGTCAGCAGTCGGGAACACTCCGTGGGCACCCTGGCCAAACACAGCTCGAAGCAGGGCTACGGGGTCTGGCCCACCTGCCAAGGATGGCCACTGGTGCCTAGCAGGGAATCAGCACCCAGGGGCCCAGGGAGGGAGACAGGTCACGGGCAGTGCATCACCCAAAAGGAACTTCAGCCACAACACTTGCACATGGATTAAAAGCCAGCTTCATCCCCACATTCAGAAGGACTAGAAAGACGGCCAGCCGGAACCTGGCAGGTAAACGCTTAGCCTTCCTGTCCTGTTAAACTCCTGTTCCATCTCTTCCTTCTTCCCTTCCATTCTTTAAAGTTGCTCCACATCAGTGCTGTGGTGGGGGCAGAGGAAAGAGACAAGGTGGACTTAGGAAATGTACAGACATGAGCTGGGGAGTCTAGAATATTCTCCGTGTCTGGGGAAGGTACTCCCATAGGGCTTTGTGGACTACAGGGAATGAATACCAGTATCTTTATCTATGTTAGATCTGTACTGCACATTTCACAGGACCCAGGCTCCATGCTAGACTCTGGGAAAATAATGGAGGATCAGAAAGCCAGTCTCTGCTTTCAGAGAGCTTACAGACCAAGGGGGTGGGGGTAGTCATCAAACAGTCACTCGAAACATCTGTGTGAAATACTGCAGAATCCTCCAGATGGGCAGTCAAGTTAAAGGGAATGTCAGCAATGGTTTCTGGGGGAAGAGACACTTAATTAGCTTTTGTGTGTGTGTGTGTGTGTGTGTGTGTGTGGTACTGCGGATTGAACCCAGGGGCATTCTACCTCCAAGCTGCACTCCCCAACCTATTTTTTTTTTATTCTTTATTTTGAAACAGGGTCTCACTGAGTTGCAGAGGCCTCACTAAGTAGCTGAGGCTGGCCGCGAACCCGGATCCTCCGGACTCAGCCTCCCAAGTACTGGGATTACAAGCATGCGCCACCACGCCCGGCTGGAAGAGACACTTAAGATGGACAAGTAAGAGTCCGCAAGGCAAGACGGAAGAATCTTTCTCTGGACAGAGGGAACCACCTGTGCGGTACAAGGGACACAGGCAGTGTTAAGAGTTTGTGGAAGCCGGGCGTGGCGGCGCACGCTTGTAATCCCAGTACTTGGGAGGCTGAGACAGGAGGATTGCAGGTTCAAAGCCAGCCTCAGCAACTTAGCAAGACCCTGTTTCCAAATAAAAAATAAAATAGGTCTGGGGGTGTAGCCTGGAGGTAGTAGGCCCCTGGGTTCCATCCATCTCTAGTACCACAAAAAAAAAAGTGTTTGGGGGAAAGCCCACACGGTAGCAGGGACAGGATTCCTGTCTTCTGATCTGCGACTCTGCAAAGACCCCTGTGGCTGGGGAGCAGGGGACAAAACAGAAGTAAGTTAAAAGCTCTCCGCTCCCCCTGAAGTCTACACAACTGAACATGGAGAAAAAGCATCAAAGGGAAGTTTAACATAAGGCTTATCACACAGCGTCACCGGCGATCCCCTTCCTTCCTCCATCTCTGCCACATTCCCTCTTTTCAGACGGAGGCCGGGAGGCGACGGGTCACTGTGGCCACAGCATTCTCGAGAGACCACATGCATCCCCAGCGCCTCCCAGCCCGAGGCATGCCAAGGATCCCAGGCGAAGCATGAGCTCCATCGGCGGCCCACACTGTTTATATGTTCTTGAGTTAAAAATACACCACTCGGGTCAGTGTTAACACCAGGGTCTTGTCACCAAGCCTGCTTGGGAGCCGGTGACACAAGGCAGGACGATGCCTCGCCCATCTTTCCGATGGGCCTCGATCTGCAAACTGTCTAACGAGACATCAGTGAGATTATAATAAAGCCCCAAATATACACACGTTTGAGAAAAACACTTTCCAAACCCAAGGATACTTTACTGTTTATAAATAATTTACTTTTTTTGATCCCCAAGCATATAATATTCGCAGTTGCTCCAGAAACCAAAGAAACATGGAACAGGAATACAAACCACAACCTAACAGAAACAATAAACAACAGATGGCAAGACATATGCGCACGCTGCCTCCCCCTCCAGAGAGGCAGGCCAGAAAGGAGTCTGCCACACAGCTTCGCCGCAGAGCGCGCTCTGCAAACACCTCCCAGCACCCCCGACAGGCACCGGCTGTGTGGACAGAACGGTGCTAGGTGCTTCAAGGCACCAGAGAGCTGAGGGACACTGTCGGGCCTGGAGGATCCCAGGCTTGAGAGAGCGGCAAGAAGAGTAAAGCCTTACAGTATTCTTTCTAGATACCACTCCGTCCATGCAGGTTGGAATCCTAACTCTGCCAGACCCTGGGCAGGCCCTTCAACCATTCTGGACCTCATGTGTAAAACAGGCAAAATAGCTCATGGGGTTAAGACGATGATTAGATTAGTTAACGTCGAAGCACCCTGCTGAAAAAGTGTCAACTGGTATTACTACTGGAGTCATACTCCCTTCCTCAAGCGCCTGCTATGTATTTGGCCCTGTTCTCTAAGTTATTTCATTTATGTTCTTCCTAATAAGCTGGGGAGGGAGAGGCACTACAATTTCCCATTTGTATACAGGAGGAAACCATGTACAGTGCCCAAGGTCACCCGGGCAGCCGGGCTCTGGAGCTGCCACGCTTACCATTGAGCCGCCTAACAATATGGCTGCTCCTTCCCCACTAGCACACCCTCGTGACCAGAGAGGGGATGGAGGACTTCACAGAGGAGGAGGATGCAGTGTATCTCCCTGTAAAGACCTTGAAACACTGCACTGCTCTGCCTGTTCACTACTGAACAGGGCCTCAACTTAAATAAATTCACACTCTCAGCAGGGCACGGTGGCACACTTGAGAGGCTGAGACAGGAGGATCGCGGATTGGAGGCCAGCCTCAACAACTTAGCAAGACCCTGTTTCAAAATAAAAAATAAGTTGGGCGTGGTGGCACACGCTTGTAATCCCAGTACTTGGGAGGCTGAGACAGCAGGATCTGGGTTTGCGGCCAGCCTCAGCGACTTAGTGAGGCTCTCGGCAACTTAGTGAGACCCTGTTTCAAAATAAAGAAAAAAAAATAGGGCTGGGGGTGTAGCTCAGAGGTAGAATGCCCCTGGGTTCCATCCTCAGTACCAAAAAAATAAATAAATACATAAATAAATAAATAAATAAATAAATAAATAAAAAATAATAGAAATAAAAATGACTGGGGGTATACTTGGAGATAGAATGCCCCTGGGTTCAATCCTCAGTACCACAAAAATAAATAAATAAATAAATAAAATTTAAAAAATAATAAAAATAAAAATGACTGGGGGTATACTTCAGTGGTAGAACACACCCCCCACCCCACCCTGGGTTCAATCCCCAGTACCACAAAATAAATAAATAAGTTAATTAATGAATGAATTCACACTCTCATGTCACATTTGCCTTTATTAGTGGTTCTCATTAGCTGACATTCATAGCGTTTTTTAAAATGTCATCTGTCTCTCTGGGCGTGGTGGCACACGCTTGTAATCCCAGTACTTGGGAGGCTGAGACAGGAGGATCGCGGGTTCGCGGACAGCCTCAGCTACTTAGTGAGGCCTTCCATAACTTAGTGAGACCCTGTTTCAAAATAATAAATAATCAGGTTGGGGGAGTAGCTCAGAGGAAGAATGCCCCTGGGTCCAATCCCCGGTACCACAAAAAATAAAGTAAAATAATAAAACAAAATAAAGTGTCATCTGTCTCAAAACAAAGGGTAGGGGCACCAACAAATAAGTATGGTTATCATCTTGCTTTCTGAATATGGTTATGTCTATTTTAGGTATCACAATCTCATGTCCGATCGCTCTGCCAATTCACCTCAGTGCTAATTTTTTTTTTAAAACTGTGACTAGAATTTTCCAACTACACTGTAACTTTAAGCTTTTGTGTTTCTTCTCCATTTAAAAAGAATGCCGTTTCCCAATATATAACTCCCAGATGTAGAATTTACAGATGATTCATCTCACAGAACAAGTGTTCGGAGACATCAGCTCCAAATAGAGGAAAAACTTGGAATTCCCTTCTCTCTCAAACTAAGAACTTGCCTAGATGTGCTTTGCTCAACAAAGTTTGCTTTCAATTATATTTCCAAATTCTTTTAACAATAACTGCGCAGCGTCTGGCACCAACACATCTGATTCTTTGAAGTGGTTCTCAAGCAGAAAGTAGAAAACATGGAGAAAGGGGAAAGGAAGGGGGACCATCCATAATCCTTTTAGGTCTAACATTCTCTCCAAAAATAAATTCTCGCTGATGAAATCAGACAACCCCAAGTAGGAGTTCTCCCAAGGGTCCGCTAGTGACCGAACAAAGCCGAGGTTAGCCCCTTGACCCCTCAGGTCCCTTCCCTCATATCCCATTCCGAAAACCCTCTGCCACCACATGAAGGGGTGACCCCAGAACCCCCTGGGGAGGCAAGGGGACCACAGGGCCCTTTCTGCCCTGAAAGACAGTCAAGGCCAAGTTACAGTCATGAGGCAATAAACGAATTGTTTTTAAAGATTCCTACAGCCATGAAATTGAAGCCCCTCTGGCTTTCAAGTCCACGTGGAGACTAGAGAGATGCGGGGACAGCTACCTAGTCAGAGAGATGGAGAACCCAGAGAGAGAGAGAGAGAGAGAGAAGCAGGTCGGCAGAAGGCAGGCACATGAATACCAGATGGATGACCCTCACTGGCCGGAGAGCTCGTGGCAGGGCGGGAAGATCATCCGGCCTATTTTGATCCTCAGAAAGCACAATGGGGAAAGGTCATCTTTGGGGCCTAAAGAGAATTTTTTAAAGTAGTTTTTTGGACTATTTCCTTGAGTACCTAAAGTAGTTTAATTCCTATTAAACTTCTGTCAAGAAGTTCCAAACCACTAACTGTGCTTCCAACTCCATAGCATTTTAGCTGTGCCTCCAACAAACTTTCAGATTCAAAGAATATGTTCTAAAGGGGGAGGGATAGAAAACATTCAATGGTTTCAATCTTAGGAAACTTCCAGATAAAGAATGAGTGAAAGGCTGGGCATGGTGGCGCACGCTTGTAATCCCAGTACTTTGGGAGGCGGAGACCGGAGGATCCGGGTTCGCGGCCAGCCTCAGCTCTCTCTCTCTCTCTCTCTCTCTCTCTACTTAGTGAGGCCCTCCGCAACTTCGTGAGACCCAGTTTCAAAATAAAGTATAAAAAATAGGGCCGGGGGTGTAGCGCGGAGGTAGAACGCCCCTGCGTTCAATCCCTGGTACCGGAAAAAAAAAAAAAAAGAATGAGTGAAAGGAAGAGAAAAGCCCAGAAAGGTCCAATGAGGGCAGTAAAAAATTCTATGTGGAAGAAAGGTAGATATTCAGAACACAGAACAATGAAAACTTCTGGATTCTGCAAGATAGAATCTTTTTTATTTTATTTTATTTTTTTGGTACTGGGGATTGAACCCAGGGGCATTCTACCTCCGAGCTACACCCCCAGCCCTATTTTTTTTAATCTTTATTTTGAAACAGGGTCTTGCTAAGTTGCAGAGGGCCTCACTAAGTAGCTGGAACGGCGGCAAACCTGGATCCTCCTGTTTCAGCCTGCCAAGTACTGGGATTACAAGCGTGCGCCACCACGCCTGGCTAAGATAGAATCTTTTAAGGGGTCCAATTATGACAGAAATCAAGATTTTCAAAAACAGTGCTGGACCGAGAGGCAGCCCATGCAAACCTAGGTAGACTGGTAAAGCCAGCATGGACTGGACCAAGGAGGAGAGAGGCTCCAAAACTGGAGAAACGGAGCGGGCTGCTGAGTTTCCACAGTGAAAGGTACCCACGGACGATCCCCTGGAAAAAGGGTTGAAATCGCCACGTCCCTGCACGTCATCAATGGCAAGCCACCTGGGAGAGGACGACAGCAAGGCAGGTGGCGCCCGTCCTGTGCCCATTACCGCTGAGTGGGCCACAGGCCACCCGTCCAGCCCTTAGGCAGCTGGTTTATCAGCATCTCCCACAATGCCACTCATCCCAACTCTTCACTGAAGATGCTGCCCGCAGTGGCCCTAAGAAACAGTCCTTTGGACAAATATGCCTTTAATGTGCCTGCCTTAAAAAAAAAAAAAAACAAGCTAGGTGTGGTGGCACTCGCTTGTAATCCCAGTACTTGGGAGGCTGAGACAGGAGGATCACAGGTTCACGGCCAGCCTCCGCTACTTAGTGAGGCCCTCCGCAACTTAGTGAGACCCTGTTTCAAAATAAAGAATAAAAAGTAGGGCTGGGGTGTAGCCCGGAGGTAGAATGCCCCTGGGTTTGATCCCTAGTACCGCCAAAAAATAAAACAAAACAAAACAAAAAAAACTCTAAGTACTTAAAAAGTAAATCAAAGATGTAAAGTTTCCAGTTTCCGTAGTTTTCTTTGGGCCAGATGGGAAACCGAGGCAAGGTTGAGCATCCCTTTTGCAAAATGTGTGGAGCCAGGAGTGTTTCAAATCGCAGATTTTTTTTCAGATTTTTGAATATTTGTCTGGGGATGGGACCCAAGTCTACACATGCAATTCATTTGCGATTCATATACACCTTATACACAGAGCCCGAAGGTAATTCTATGCACTGTTTTAAATGCTTTTGTATGCAGGAGAACAAAGCTCCAGACGATGGAATTTTCCACGTGTGGTGTCATGTTGGCTCTCAAAAAATTTCAGATTCTGGAACATTTGGGGTCTTGGGTTTTCAGATTAGGAATGCTCAGCCTGGACTTCCTTTGTGGAGCCCTTGCTTCTCCTCAACACCACCTGAGGGCCCACAGAAGGGTCCCCACAGCCCCTCTTTCCCTTGGCTGCTCGGGGCAGCCATCTGAGGAGTCCACATAGAGGCACCCCACATGCAACGTACGGACCGATTCACCGCGTCTTACCATCCGGTCTGGATACGTCCCTTCACAGACAGGAAATTAGGGGGCTATCCCAAGGTCACCACTGGCAGTCAGCAGCCAGCAAGGTCTCCTGAACTCCAGCCATGCACCATGTCCTATTCTCCCACCCTCACAACTTTAGAAAGGTAAGTTCTTCCTTTTAGGTCAATAGTTTTTGGTTTGGGGTTTTTTTGGGGTTTTTTTTTTTGGTTTTTTATTTTGTTTTGTTTTGCTTTTTTTTTTTGGTACTGGGAATTGAACCCAGGGGCAATACCCCCGACCCTTTTTATTTTTTGAAACAGGATCTCGCTAAGTTGCAGAGGGTCTCACTAAACTGCTGAGGCTGGCCTCAAACCTGCAATCCTCCTATCTCAGCCTCCCAAGTGCTGGGATTACAGGCATGCGCCACCAGGCCTAGCTTTCGGTCAATAGTATTTCATCCCTCTGTAGTCAAGAATTCCTTTAAGAAACGTGGGCTCCTTTCAGCCCAGAAGGATGTACTAAGTACCAAGATTTCACATATAACAAAGTTCCCTAGACATTCCCCCAACTAAGTAATAGTTGAGGCTGGCTAGTCTTTATTTTAGGGCAGTCCAGAATTGAATATAATTTAATCCTTTCTCAGTATTGTTTCAAATGGACATGTGAACGAATCTAAAACTCCCCATATCGGAGGCTCTAATTTTTCTCTTGGGCAAAGCACAGTCCTTCAAAGAGGGCAGACTATCCATGGCCAAGAGTCCTTACACAGACACTAAACCTGAGAAAACAGGCATTTCGGATGAGGCAGCCCTCAATAGCTGCAAAGCTCTGGGTCTCCCCTCCTGCTCCGGAGGAGGAACCCGTCCCACGGGAGCAGCAGCTTCTGCCTCGTCACTTGGTTGCATCAAGAACCTACTTCCTGAAAGCAGCAAGCTCTTCTGGCTGTTTATAAAGTTTTGCAAGCACTAGGGGCTTCTGTGCCAGAAACTCACGCCAGCCCAGGGGAGAGAGGAAATCACAGACACACGCAAATTATTTTAGTCAAAAATAAAATGAAAACCAAGATGTAGGCATGGTGCATGATGCTGAGCCAAGGTACCCACACTGCCAAAATGAGACGGAAAGATGTTCTCCCAACCTGCAAAACAGAACTTAAATTCATCGTCAGAATCTCTCAGTTATAAATTCTCCTATCCATAAATTTTTGTTAAAACTCTGGTGTGAGCCAGGCGTGGTGGCGCACGCTTGTAATCCCGGTACTTGGGAGGTTGAGACGGGAGGATCTGGGTTCGCGGCCAGCCTCAGCTACTTAGTGAGGCCCTCCGCAACTTAGCCCTGTTTCAAAATAAAGAATAGGCCGGGTGTGGTGGCACACGCTTGTAATCCCAGTACTTTGGGAGGCGGAGACTGGAGGATCTGGGTTCGCGGCCAGCCTCAGCTTTCTCTCTCTCTCTCTCTCTCTCTCTCTCTCTCTCTC
>PVJS01037143.1:0-20083 GCA_004027185.1 Glis glis
ATTTTGAAACCGGGTCTCATGAAGTTGCGGAGGGCCTCAATAAGGAGAGAGAGAGAGAGAGAGAGAGAGGGAGAGAGAGAGCGAGAGACCTGAGGCTGGCCTTGAACCCGGATCCTCCGGTCTCTGCCTCCCAAAGTACTGGGATTACAAGTGTGCGCCACCACGTCCGGCCCCAGACACAGGATTTCTAACCAGATAGTTAGCATTCAAGCTTAGACTTCTGTTTATTCTCTATTGACTTTATTTCGACTAAAGATCTTCCACTTCTGCCTATTGATAATAGTTGGAGGTGCCTTTCCTCATTCATGGACAGAATCGTTTATTTTGTTTTTGTCCCAGGCTGTGGTCTTGTGTCCACCATCAATTCATAGTCATTGTTCAGTGCATTTGGATTCCATAGCCTCATATCTGTAGTGGCCGTTATTTTTTTTCCAACCAAGAAACCATCTAAATGTAAAAGGGGATGCCATCCGTCAAGGTCAAGACAGCAACAGTCATATTCTAAAACCTGCGAAGAAAATGAGGTCATTTTACATGCCAGGCAGCTTCCACCTCATTTGTTCATTATATCCTAGGGCATCAGAACATCTCCTTTGTTAACTTCAACTTGACTCTCTTCATTTTTAATTTCTATAGTACTGTGCAATTTTTATACTTTTACTGGTGCATTGTAATTATGCATCACATTGAGGTTCAGAGTCACGTAAACACACATGTACACAACACTCTAGGTATGTTTCTCCCTGGGTCCCATCCTCTCCTCCATCACCATACATGTTATTGAGTTTGGTAGTGATGCCCTCATATATGAACACAGCATTATTTGAATTGTTTTCTTTATCAGTTCTCCTTCTTCCTCCCCAGTTCCCTGTCTCTATTCCCTTTCACTGTGCTACTGGTCTCTGTCCTCATTTATTGAAGGTTCCTTTTGTCTATTTTCTCTCCAGCTTCCAAAAATGAAAGAAAGCATATGAACCTTCACCCCATGACTGTTTGATCTCATTTAACATAATATTCTCTAGCTCTATCCATTTCCTTGCAAATGACATGATTTTGGTCTTTTTTATGGCTGAGCAAAATTCCATTGTGTGTGTATATACCACATTTTCTTCATCCATTCATCTGTTGATGGACACCACAGTTGGTTCCATAATTTGGCTATTATGTATTGTGCTGCTATAAACATGGATATGTATTTATCATGATATTATTCTGACTTTAAATTTTTGGATATATACCCAAAGTTCTGCTGCCTTTGAGCTACCACACCCTATTTTATTTTTGTATTTTGAAACAGTATTGCTAAGTTGCAGAAGCTGGGTCTTGAACCTGTTATCCTCCCATCTCAGCCTCCCAAGTACTGGGATAACAGGTGTGTTCCACTGTGCCTGGCTTGAACCATTGCACATGCATGCATGTGCACACACACATATGATGTATATATAATATATCATAATCATTCACCTTCTATTCCCTCAGGTTTCTTATTCATGAGTTCCACATCTGTGGATTCAATTAACTGAGGATAAAAATATTCAGAAAATGTTGTTTAAACATATACAGATATTTTTATATCAATGATTCCCTAAACAATATAGTATAGCAACTATATGCAAAGAATTTACATTGCATAAGTGACTAGTGGTCTGTGGATGCATGTCACCATCACTGTGAACCACATTATGATTTGAGACTACAATGTATCTATGAAAGTATATATATATATTTTTTTTTTTTCTATATATATGTATGTGGGTAGATGTGGTAAGTTATATGTATACACTATACCATTTTGTATAAAAGACTTGATTATCTATGGATTTTGATTTCCGTGGAGTCCTGAAACCAATCCCCCATAGATATCAAGGAACAGTTCTATTACATGTTCTATTTAGGATTTCAATGTTGAATATGGAAGAAACATATCCCGCTATTTATTGCTTATGATAAATATCTGTTTTAAGCTTCCTTTAATAATGTATACTGCTTTTCCAGGGTATTATTGGTAACGAAAGATATCTCCTTATACCTTTGCTAATAGACAGAGATTTAAAATTCTCTGTCACATTGTTAATACCTAGAATATATTTTAAGAGAAAATATTAACCTATGACAACCATAAATACTGTAGAGTCCAAGAACTCTAAATCTCAGTTCTTATTTGCTTTAAATGAGCTTCATGGCCAAACAAAATTCCGTATATCTTACACATTTTCCTTATTTGCGAAGTGTGGGTTTAATAGTTGTTGGTGTTGAATATCTCTTCCACGTTAAAAATTTGAGTTTATGGTTTAAATAAGTATATCACTTTTGTAAGTACTTTAGAACAAATATTTCAGACGTAGTCTTAGAACTAGACAAAATGATATTTGCCCTTTTGATTATGTGCATATATGACCCTTTAAGAGCTGTTGTCTCTTTCAGCATCCTATTCTTTCACTATTTGTCTTTGACAGCTCTGTCAATTTGTGAGCTAGAATACAAAGCCTACTCAGGGTTCAAAGACTGGCAAGAAGGACAACCCAGACTCAGCTAAAATTACTGTCACTTCAGTTTACTGCTGTCTTAGTGAAGAAGAAATACAAAAGCTCTATCGAATAAAGAGGCAGGAGGATGGAAACAGCTCCCTGGCACCTCCTAGGGCTTTCTGGAAGGAGACACAGACAAGGTCTGTGCTTGAATATATCCTGTACAAAACGAAAAATCAAATAGATTAGAAAAACAAGCACCAATAGACTCAGTGTCTTGTTTAAAGTTAAGCAAACACAGGGACCCCGGCCCTACTAAAAAGCAAGTTCTTATTGCAAAAGTTTTATATTTCAATGGTGTATTCCTCCTGCCTCATTTGAAAGTAGTTCTGATCATGGCTTTCCACAGTGTGTGGTGTGTGTGTGTGTGTGTGTGTGTGTGTGTGTGTGTGTGTTACTGGCAATTGATCCCAGGGGCTTTCTACCTTTAAGCTACACCCCTACCTCCATTTTATTTTTGGTTTTGAAACAAGGTCTCACTAAGTTACCATGTGCTGACCTTAAGCATGCAATCCTCCTGTTTCAGCCTTCCAAGAACTGGAATTACATAAATGTCAACACACACCAGGCTTTATCACAGTATTGTTGATAGACAGTGGTGTGCTAAGTCAAACAACTTAAGAAAAAAATAAACTTTAAATTTTTGAAGAAATAATTAGCCCTGAGATTTATTGTTGAGGATTAGATAGTAACTATTTTAAATCAAATTAAAAATTATTTTAATCTAAAAATAAATTATATGACAGTTTAGGATGAACTAAATTAATTTGAAGTAATAACAATTGCAATAGTGATAGATTCTAATTCTGTTACATAGTTATAATATTTATAATTGTGAGTATTAGATGTAATGAAATAATAGCTATTAAAATGCTGAGTAATCTATAATTTTAGAGACTAATAATAATTATGTTAACTATTTTTTGTGGCACTGGGGATTGAATCCAGGGGAATTCTACGTCTTAGCTATAACCCCAGCCCTATTTTTAAATTTTTATTTTGAAACAGGGTCTCTCTAGGTTGATGAGAGTCTCACTATTGGCTGAGGCTGTCCTTGAACTTGCAATCTTCCTTTCTCACCCTAAGTACTGGGATTAAAAGTGTGTGCCATTATGCCCAGTTATATTAACTATTTTGAATTGAAATATTTATTAATGAATTAGGGAATTATAGTGAAGATAAACTGTATATGTATTACATACTGAATGTGTCTTTAGTGTGATCAAAATTATTTAATTTATCCAAAAGTTCATTATTCTTAAAGATCCATGTGTGTTTTGCAGATACTTGAAAAATTACATGCAACACTCACATAAAATTGGAATGTACTAAGAAGACAGTTAAGAAAATAAATATGTAATTAATAAATATTTCATCTCTAGCTTACTGATGTTCCTGTACATATCTAACTTTTTAGCCTTGTCAATAATTGTGGAAAATTAATTACAGTCACATATTTTTTTCATTTTTTTTCACCAGAGGTATAGTTGATCTCGCTTCTTGAATATAGGAGTTTTCTGTGATGAATTTGACAGAGTATATGTGACAAGTAAGGCTGTGACAGCTTCGGACTCAGGCTGTAAGGTAGAAGCAATTCTCACTTCCTATCTTTTGGAATAATCTCCTTGAAACCCAGCAAAATGCTGGGAAGAGCCCTAACTTGGAGGAGAGGCTCAGTAGGGAAGGAGCTGAGATCTTTGGCTGACGAAGCTGGTTCTGCTTGCAGCAGTACGAGTGAGACATCCTGGGAGTGGACCCTCCAGACTCCGCTGGTGATATCAGCTGACGCTCTGTGGAAAGGAAGGAGCCAGCCCACCCAAGCTTTGCTGAGACCACAGATCTGTTTCAAAGCAGCTGATTGTTTCACTGACTCTTGATGTTGTTGTCTACATGGCTACACATAAATAGAACAGAATTTTTTTCAGCCTCATATTACTTTCTGTATGCTTAGTGTAATTCAGTGATATACAGCATTTCTTTTGTTAATTTACAATATTGGAGTTATTTTTGCCTTGATAAATTTATGTATAATGATTGTTCATATTTATATGGTACAGTGAGCTAATTCAATATGTATATAAAGTGGGTGATAATCAGGGTGATTAGCAATTTCCATCTCCTTAAACATTTATCATCTCTTTGTGTTGGGAGCTTTGGATCTCTCTTTTCTATTTTTATAAAATATATAATTTTTGTGAATTATAGTTACCTTACTGTGCTATAGAATATTAGAATTATTCATCCCACATAATTATTTTATAAGCATTCTATGAGCGTTATTTTATTTTTTTTCTTTTTTATTGATGCATTTAATCATACATCTTGATGCAGTTCAGGGTGATAGAGGCATGTGCACAGCACTTGTTGAGCCTCCCCCAGTTCACACCCACTCCCTCCTCCTCCCCACCTTCCCAGGCATTGACAGACTTGTGCATGTACATCGTGTCCATTGAGGTGTTTCCTTCTTCTCCCTCCAATCTTCTTCAGTTAAGTCCCCTCCTTCACTCCACTAAGTTTTCTCCTCCTTTGTCTGGAGACCCTCCTGTGTCCTAATTTCTCCCTAGCTTCCACATATGAGGTAAAACATCTGACATTTCACTTTTTGTGACTGACTAATCTCACCTTGAATAATCTCCAGTTCCATTCATTTCCTTGCAAATGACATGATTTTGTTTTTCTTAATGGCTGAATATAATCCCATTGTGTATATATCCCATAATTTTGTAATCCATTCATCTGTTGATGGACATATCAGCTAGATCCCTAGATTGGCAATTATGAATTGTGCTCTATAACATAGATATGGATGTATTTCTACGGTAGTCTGATTTCAATTCTTTTGGGTAGATACCCTGGAGTGGTATAGCTAGGTCATATGGTAGGTTCATTCCTATTCTTCTGAGGACCCTCCACACTTGGTACCTGATATCTAACCTTCTATTACTCCTCTCCTACATCCTTCATAATCTCTAGTGACCACTATTTTATCCTCTACCTCTGTGGAATAAAATTTTAGCTTGCACTCATGAGAAAGAACTTGTGGTACTTGTCTTTCTGTGCCTGGCTTATTTCACTTTATGTCCTCAAGTTCCATACATGTTACTGCAAGTTATAGGATTTAGTTCATTTTTATGGTTAAATAATATTCAATTTTGTATGAAACTCTATCTTTTAATTGGTTGGTGGATACTTCAATTGATTCCACATCTTGGCTACTGTGAATAGTGCTTCAATATATATGGGAATACTGATATCTTTTTGATATTTCCTTCCTTCCTTCCTTCCTTCCTTCCTTTCTTTTTTCTTTTCTTTCTTTCTTTCTTTCTTTCTTTCTTTCTTTCTTTCTTTCTTTCTTTCTTTCTTTCTTTCTTTCATACTGGGGATTAGACCCAGGGGCATTCTATCTCCAGGGTATACCCTAACCCTATTTTATTTCATTTTGAAACAGGGTCTCACTAAGTTGCTGTGAACCTTGATAAGTTGCTGAGGCTGGCCTTTAACCTGCAGTGGTTCTCCTGTCTAGGCCTCCAGAGCACATTAAAATGAAATGGCTCATTTCAATTCTTTTGAATACATACCAAGTGTGGGATAATGGGGCCATATGGTACTTCCATTTTTACTTTTTGAAGGCACCTCTGTACTGTTTTCCATAATGGTTATATTAATTTACATTGGTAAGAAACACTTTCTCCTGGAGATGTATCCCAGGTTGTCAGTTGAATAGGCTGTCTTGTCTTATAGCACAGTTGCTTCTGCTGTAATCAACACCAGTGATGCTTTTAGGAGTCTCACTGGTATAGGCTGTAGGAGTCTGTGGGGTTGTTCTGCCAGCTGGGATGCATCTGTCTTATCTGGGGCAGTTTGAACAGTGGCTCCAGGTATAGTGTTTTGGGCTTAGGTTGCAGGGAATCTTATTTTTTTCAGATCATAGAGGTCTTGGGCCCACTTAGGTGGGCTCATGTGTGCAAGGCACGATGGTGTGGTAGGAGAGTCATGGCATGGCACACATTAGTTTCTGAGAACAGTGTGTGGGTGGCTCAGGCCGGTGCAGGAGAGTACACCTGGTATTGGAGATGAAGTACCTGCCTCTCTAAAGGTCATTCACAGGCACATACACAATGGTAGAGCTTGATGGGGAGTCTATATGCATCCAAAGCTGCATGGGTGCACCCATGGGAACTTGGGAGCCACACTGCTCAAGACGTAAGGCTATCTGGCTTCTTCTCAAGGCCAAGGTTGGGTGGGTGGAGCTGTTTCTCTGCCTACTATGTACCTACCAACTCAAGACAGGCTACCCAAATATTTGCCAGGGAGGGGGTTGAGTGAGGCCACCTAGCTTCCTCCTAAATCCTAGGTGGCTGGAATTTCTTAGGGCAGGCTGCCTGGCTGCTTCCTGGGGCTATTTGTCAGCAGAGACTCCTGTCTACTTCCCTGGGGTGCTGGGTTGACTCTCTCAGCTATCTCACTGTTGTACAGGGCTATGGGAGGGTGAGCTGGGCCACCTAGCTGGTTCACAAACAGTTAAATCATCTGATTTAACTGTTGGGAGCAGTGTCCTGGCTGCTACATAAGACCCTGGGTAGGTGGAGTTTCAAAACGATGTTATTCATGAGCAGCATGGGTGGAGGAAGGCACAACATGTGCTCTGCTATTTCCTAGGGGAAATATCACAGTGTAGATTCTTTGGAAGCATTGGAAATTAGGCATAGAGTCTGAGAGGGCTGCAGACATCTCCAACAAGAGATATTTCAGGCAACTGTGGTGTTAGTGGGAATTTCTAGGAGCCTCCTGCTTACCCTTTCCCCACAGAACAAAGTTTCTCATGGCTCAAGGCTGGTTTTGAATGGGGAGATAAGAGAGTAGATACTGTGTGCTCAGTTCCCTTTGTGAGTTCCTGTATACCACAATGTCACCACTTTCCCTGACACTGCACCTCAAACACTCCAGTAGAATAGCACTTGCTTTTCCAACATTTTGTTCCTTTTCTGTAGTGGTAAGTATGCCAGGCACTAGTCAGCCATCTTGCTAATGTCTCCTGGAGAAATGTTTTAGTCCCTGTAACTGAGCAGTAGCTAAAATATATGATTTTTTTTTAAACAAACTTTCTGTACACAATTTATATACTTACAATATTTGTCCAGTTGTTGACATAAGAATACTGGGCATTTGAAAGGACACGAACGATTTTTTTCACTCTAAAATATGAGTAGTATGGATATAATTTAAATGTTCTAAGAACAAATTGGCAAGTAATAGATATCAAATAATACCAAATATTTGTTTCAGGTAAAAAATTACATACAAGACTCAAGAGAATAAACAATAAAGTTCCTTTCTCTTTTTTTCTCTCTCTTTTTTTATTTCTCTCTTCTTTCTCTTTCTTTCTTTTCTTTTTAAATTTTGCCTAACTTTATAATGAGTCATTATGGTGAAGGCAGGAATCTGCTGGGAGAGATATGAACTTTTTTGATCTTATTCTTTTCACTAAAGCCACATTATTACCAACTGATGGAGGAACTGGAGGTAAATAAAGTTTTGTTTTGTTTTGTTTTGTTTTTTGCCCTTTTAGGCCAGAGTATTTGGCAGCATTATAAATTACTCTGGGAAATCTACTGAGGTGACTTCAACTAAAAAGAGAGAGAGAGAAACAGACAGGACAGAGAAAAACCATACCAGTTTTATACCTATTATATACCTATGGATGAAAAAATGATTTTATCTAAAAATTATTCTGAATGACACAGATTTTGTGTATATTAGTTTTTTAAATTTACATGTATAGTCAATTACATCTCTGTCTCTATTATACACACACACCTATGCTTAACTCTTCCAGTTATTTAAATTGGTTTTTAGCTCTAACAATTGTGAATCTGCTTCTTTCTGGAGAAACCTATAGTTATCTATAAGAAAAGACTATTTTGGACAGAAAATCATCCTAAGAAGAATTTAGTTACAGAAAACTATTTTTCATTTAAAACCCTCCTATCTTAGAGCACAATATTAAAATTGAGAAGTGTGCATGGCTTTAATTGACTTTTTATGGTCATTTCATTTATTGAGACTCAGTGTTAAGAGCATAATTCTACATCTTAACACAGGGGAATTATTTTTGGAGAGAATGAAAAATAAGGTCTAAGATCTTTGCTTTCTGATGACTTCAGATTTTCCAAGGTTTATATGTAATAATTGAAAAAAATGGCTCATTATTATATCCATCAGATTGCCTTGGATCATCCTTAAGTGTATCATTGTAAAGTGAGTGAGGTAGGTGAGACCAACAGAGGGAGGTGCCTCATAGGTAGGCATACCCTGTGTGCTAGACAAGAAGAGAGAAGAACACAAGTGAAAAACCATTTGGTCAATCCCTGAACTCATCCAAAGAAGCCGAGGCGAACAAGGCCTCACCAACCAAAGAAAATGAGATGACATTTTCCCGCTGGAACAAACATCCCTCTCCATACTAGCTGGACTATGAATCACACAAACCAGTACCATTGTAGTAGGGGTGTGCCCCACAGATGAGGAACAAGTAGCCCAAGATATATGGTTTCACTAATTAGGTAGTGGAAACAAGTGGGACTGGTACTAAGAAGCAGAACTTTGGCTCCTAAGGCCAGGATAACATGAGGGGGATATGAGAAGTTATGCAGTTTCCCATTCTGCATCAAGGTATGTAGGGTTCCCAGTAGTTTGTCTGGATACTGGGAAGAAATTAAGATAGCTGTTGGGAGTTCCCATCAGTTCAACCCAATGGAAATTCAACTGAAGAGTTCAAACCATTGAAACTTCATCCTTTTAGAATTTCAAATTGTGGCCCTACCTGGTCTGGATTTGGTTTAGCCACAGAACCATGGCAGAGTCCCCTCTTGGTCCTTCTAAAGTGTGTTCTCTTGCCTACCACAGATAACTACACACTACCACTTTAACCAGGAGTACTGGTTTGTATGATTCACCATCCAGCAAATGTAGAGAGAGACATCTATACCAGCAAGAAAATGTCATTTCATCCTCCCCGGTTGGTGAGGCCCTGCCCACCCCAGCCTCCGCGGACAGGTTCAGGGATCAACCAAATGGTCCTTCACTTGTGTTCCTCCATCCTCCTATCCAGCAAATATTCAACCCAAGAGGTATCATCTCTTGCTTTAGAGTTTTTTTATTATTATTATAAATACAATTCATTATTCTACTAACATTAAGGTAGAGTGAAGGAAACTGACATTTACTAAACTTTGCCTGTGAGTCAGATATTCTGCCAATTATTATTTCATTTTCTATGTAATTTATTTTTTTACTTTATTTTATTTTTTACGTTAATTTATTGGTGCATTGTAATTATACATTTTGATATATGTTAGGGTATCAACATCATACATGCACACATTGCACATTTAGTCCTCCCTCCAATCCCACCCTATTCCCTCCCCCTTCCCTCCCTTTCATGCTCCGCATAGTGATTGAGTCTTATAAGTTTGTGTATGTACATCATGTGCTATAGTATGTTTCCCTCCACCCCCTCCCAACTCCCTCAGATAGGTCACCTTCTTTGTACATCTAAAGATTTCTTCTTCTTCCCTTCTAACTCCCTTCTAAGTCCCATTCTATCTAGCTCCTACAGTTTAATTGACTTTTAATTGACATATATGTGGAGTGTTATAAATTCTCTATCTTGATTTTGTATTTTTATACTCCTTGAAATAAACAGAGCACAAGGATTTTTCTCTAAGGACTCATTTCCTTCCATATAACTTTGGAGGACATTAGTGGCTACCGTCTGCTCATTTTGAAGGACAGTTCTTTTGAAGACCATATATTTTAAGAACTTTACAAATAATGTAAAATTTCTCCATTTTAAATATGTTTTTATTTCAATGTATTTGTTTTTGTTTCTATTTTCCCTTTTGTTTGTAGCCTTCTCTATCTTCCATCACTAAATTCTGGGCCCACCAAATGATGTGTTTCTGTTTCTTTCTTTGAATTTTCTTCTTAAGCTCATTTCTAAAAATCGTAAAACAATAGAAAATAAATGAAAGCCCCATTTTCAGTTTACAGCTGGGATTTTGCACAGCGTGTATCACTAACTGCATCTGTGCTGAAAGACCACCATATGGGTGGGAGGGGAATCATTTAATTTAGCTCATATGCATGAAGTAAGTGAGGAGTTGACTATACTTTAAATCTTGCCAAAGCTGAGCAACAACAGAACTAGGAACTGAATCCAAAAAGTTTCATAATCAATCTTGTGTTCTTTCTAGTAAACTACACCATCTTTTAAGGCTGTTCACTTGTATACTACAAATGATACATCCTCTTACTTTGAAAATGTAGCTTTAAGTGCTTTATTTTTATGAATATTGATGTAAAGAATATGTTGCATTTATAATTTTACCTTTGAATTTATGTCTTTGCATTTCTTTGTCAAAATTTCTTAAATGTGTTATTGTACATTTAAGGAAGGAAATTAAAATGCATATTCCAATTGAAAATTATATAACCATTTCTGGAAAACAACCAATGTGTATTACATAAATATAGATATAATTTTAATCTAACCTTAATTAATATAAACTAGCTGATATCAATCCTGTGGAGATTAAAGGAAGTTTATGATGATAAATGGGACATCGGAGGGGCATTTGTCACTCAGAGATAAAGGGCATAGAGAATTGCACAGGAGAACAGCATGTCAAGAGTAGAAACTTGAACCTGAAGAGGAAATTCATATTCATTGTTTTCAATAATGAAGTCACTAAAAATACTCCAATACCTTTTTAGCACTAAACTTTGTGCAAATTATTTTAGAGTATCTGAGTAAATTAGCCTTCAGAAGGTGTCCCTACCTATATTATGGGAATGATAATGTTAGTAGGTAAAATTGCTGTGAATATTGAAGCATAGGGATATGATCTATATATTCTTTTTTTGTGTGTGTGTGGTACCGGGGATCGAAGGCAGGGGCGTTCTACCTCCGCGCTATGCCCCCGGCCCTATTTTTTATACTTTATTTTGAGACTGGGTCTCATGAAGTTGCGGAGGCCCTCACTAAGTAGAGAGAGAGAGAGAGACAGGGAGAGAGAGAGAGAGAGAGAGAGAGAGAGAGAGAGAGAGACAGGGAGAGAGAGAGAAAGCGTGCGCACGAGCCAAGGCTGGCCGCGAACCCCAGATCCTCCGGTCTCTGCCTCCCAAAGTACTGGGATTACAAGCGTGAGCCACCATGCCCGGCTGATCTATATATTCTTAGAGAAGAAACTTTTAGGAAAGGTGGATTCACTATTTTTTAGAGTATTGTTTACCACTACAGAAAAACTCTCCTTTCTAAAGTCTTAGAACCATTACATCTAGGAGCTCATAATAAATTATAGATAGAAATAAAACAAGGGAGAGTCACATCAAGTATAAAAGAGAAGAGTACTTCTTGCTTATAAATAGTTTTGTAATAATAAATTTCTAATAAAGATGTTACAAACGGTAATATCTATATGCTATGATAAAGCCAGGCGTGGTGGTGCATGCTTGTAATCCCAGTACTTGGAAGGATGAGATAGGAGGATTGCAGGTTTGAAACCAGCCTCAACTACTTAGTGAGGCCCTCCACAACTTAGTGAGACCTTGTTTCAAAATAAAGAATAAAAAATAGGGCTGGGGGTGTAGCTCGGATGTAGAAGCCCATGGGTACAATCCCCAGTACTGCAAAAATAAATACATAAATAAAAACATATGCTATGATAGCTCTCTCAATCCAGCTGCAGTAAAGTAATTATTAGTATTAATCAACACTTTTCATTGCATGCCAGTGATGTTTGTTGTAATTACTGAGTTAATTTAAATGAATAGTTCCATAAACTAAAATTTGCTTGTGAAATAAGTCACTTATCCTATTTTTTATTGGTGCATTGTAATCATACATCTTGTTGTTTAGGATAATAGAGGCATACATGCACACAGCACTCATTGAGCCCTCCCCCAGTTCCAACCCCATTCCTTCTCCCTACTCTCCTTCCCATGCTCAGCATAGTGATTGGATTTGATAAGTTTCTGTATGTATATCATGTTCATTGAGGTATTTCCCTCTTCAAGTCTTCCTCCCCTCTCCCATCTCCTTCAGTTAAGTCCTCTCCTTCACTCAATTAAGGTTTCTCCTCCTTTGTCTGGAGTCCTTCATATGTCCCAACTTCTCCCTAGCATCTGCATATGAGAGAAAATATCCAACCTTTCACATTTTTGGATTGACTAATCTCACTTGGCATAATATTATCCAGTTCCATCCATTTCCCTGAAAATGAGATGATTTTGTTCTTCTTTTGGCTGAGTAGAATTCCATTGCGTATATGTCCCATAGTTTTGTAATCCATTCATCTGTTGATGTACATCTTGGCTGGTTCCATAGTTCGGCAATTATGAATTGTACTTCTATAAATATAGATACGCATGCATTACTATGGTAGTCTGGTTTCAATTCTTTTGGGTAGATACCCAGGAGTGGTATAGCTGGATCATATGGTAGGTTCATTTCCATTCTTCTGAGGATCCTCCACACTGTTTTCCAAAGTGGTTGCACTAATTTGCAATCCCACCAACAATGTATTAGAGTTCCTACTTCTCCACATCCTTGCCAGTATTTATTATTGTTCGTGTTTTTAATGATTGCCATTTTAATAGGGATTAAGTGAAATCTCAGGGTAGTTTTGATTTTCATCTCTCTGATTGTTATTGATAATTAACATTTTTTCATACATTTATTGGCCATTTGTATTTCTTCTTTTGTGAAGTATCTATTTGGTTCATTTGCCCATTTTTTGATTGGGTTGTTTTTTTGGCAATGAGTTTCTTGAATTCTCTGTATATTCTAGATATTAGCCCTCTATCAGAGGAGTAGCTGGCAAAAATCTTCTCCCATTCTGTTGGCTGTCTCTTGATGTCACTTATCCTATTGAAATTTAAGAGTGGTTGATTTGAGAAGGGTTAACTGAGCTAAGTGTGGTGGTGCACGTTTGTAATCCTAGTACTTGGGAGGCTGAAACAGGAGGATCACAGGTTTGGGGACAGCCTCAGCAATTTAATGAGGCTCTCAGAAACCTAGTTAGACCCTGTTTCCAAATAAGAAATAAAATCAGGCTGGGGGTATAGCATGGAAGTAGAATGCCTCTGGGTTCAATTCCCAGCACCAGAAAAAAAAAAGAAGGGGGTTAATTATTAAACAACATACTGCTGTATTTTAGATGTAAAGAAATCAGTTGTAAAATTAATAGAAATAAAGTTTACCACATATTCAGTTTTTAGATAAATCCATGCTTTGTTAGTTATTTCATATTTGTTTTTAATTTTTGTTTAAACTTTACAACAATATCATATAGGTATGATTTATTAAAGATAGAATTTATGGCCTTGGAACTGTCTAAAATTGTAGACAATGAACAGATGAAGATAAACAAATTTATGAATAGATAGATATGTATATTTTGTGATTCTTTTTTAACTAATTTATTGATTAGTGAACTAATTACCAAACCCAATTTTGGAAGATAAGAACATATATAGGCTTCTTCAATGTGTTTTCAAAGGAAGCTTCTTCAATATATTCTATAAAATGTGTTTTGTTATCCACAAATTCACAAAATATTTTGGATTGTACAAGAGAAAGAAAGTGTTTTGAGGATTTTACTTAGTTTCAACTCATGTCTTATGTAGAAATTCCAATATCCATTTCAGATGGTTTCAAGCTCTTGATTCACAGAGTATTTAAACCACAATTAAGGGATATATTCTATAGTTTGGGTTGAGTTGTGTATGTTAAGAGTTAAGCTGTAGTGTATCACTGCATTTCATTATAATCAGCCTAGCAAATGTTAGAGTACATAATCTGGTTTCATATAATATTGTCAGCAAGTGGTAGAGCCGAATTATGTGCACAAATATATAGTGACCCTCAGTCCTTACTAGTTTAAACTATATTTTGTAGTTGGAGTAAAAAAAAAAAAACAAAAGGGAGTAATCCTCTATCATTTCTCTCTTCGTCTAAGGAAGTAAGAAACTCTATGGTACTTAGATAAGAAAAGTTTGTATGTCATATATTAATTAAACCATATATACAGTATTCTCACAACCAGCTGACGAATCTGTCTTTTCTCTTTTTGCATACAACATGTGTTGAACACTGGAAGGTTCCCAGAATAAAAAGCCCAAGTAGTTATTGTTCTGAAGGTCACATAGTGTAGCAGAGAGAAACATACATGAATAGAATGATATATTAAGTGTCCTTGCTACCCCAAAAGAAATAGGCAAACACACAAACACATACCACACATACAAGCACACACACATGCACACATACACCACATGCACACACTCACACAACTGGGAATTATTTTTTAATTTTTATGCTTTTATTGGTGCATTATAGTCTCACATCACAATGTAGTTCATAGTGATAGTGACATACATACACACAGCACTTGAGCTTTCCCCCAGTTCCACCCCACTGTCCCTTCCCTATACAGGATATTGAGATTTGGATAGGTATTATCATTTACGTACATAATGTCAATAGAAGTGATTCCTTCCGTGTTTCTCCCTCTCCATCTCCCTTCCCCTAGACCACCTCACTTGCTGCACTGGAGTTTCTCCTCCATTATGTTCGTGGTGAATAAGAGTGCTTTAGAGAAAGCTTTTGGCAAGCATAGCCCTTATCAAAGCAAGAACATGGTTTGGGTATATCTTTCAGTTCACTTGAATTACTCTGCTAGTGTTCTTTCATTTTCAGAAGATTTTGTTTCCTTGCAGATGCTGTTGGGAGTTTGGGATGATATTCATTTCTTCTTTCATAATCACATTCAGTACTAATTTTATAAGTGCATTTTCTGTGAAACTCAATAAATTCAATTTGTAATCCTTAAAAAAAGGCCCTCTGGTATCCTGATTACTCCCTGGATTCCACATATGGGAGAAAATATATGAGCATTCATTTTCTATGATTGGCTAATCTCACTTCACATAATGTTCTCCAGATCCATCCATTTCCTGCAAATGCCATAATTTCATTCTTCTTCCTTACTGAGTAGAATTCCATTGTCTGCATATCCATAATTTTGTAATCCATTCATCTGTTGATGGACACCTGGATTGGTTCCATATTTTGGCTATTGTGAATTGTGTTGCTATAAGCATGGATATGCATGTATTACTATAATATTCTGATTTCAGTCCCTTTGGAAAGAAGAGATCCAGGAGTGGTATAGCTTGGTCATATGGTAGATTCATTCCCAGTTTTCTGAAGAGTCTTCAAACTGATCTCCATAGTGGCCATAATAATTTGCAATCCCACCCACAGTGTAGAAGCCTTCCTTTTTACCCATATCCATGCCAGCATTCATTATTGTTTGACTTTTCAATGATTGTCATTCTAATTGGGGTTGTATAGAATCTCAGTGTGGTTTTGATTCACAATCTCCCTGATTGCTAATGATTTTGAACATGTTTATCATGGATTTATTGACCATTATATTTCTTCTTTTGGGAAGCAATTAGATCAATTGTCCATTTCTTTTTTTTTTTTTTTGCCGTACTGGGAATTGAACCCAGGGGCATTGCCAGCCCTATTTTTTATCCTTTTATTTTGAAACAGGGTCTCACTAAGTTGCAGAGGGCCTCACTAAGTAGCTGAGGCTGGCTGCGAATCCGGATCCTCCGGTCTCAGCCTCCCCAGTACTGGGATTACAAGCATACGCCACCATGCCCAGCTCCCCATTTCTTGATTGAGTTATTTGTTTATTTAGTGTTGTATCTTTTAAGTATTTTGCATATTCTAGATATTATTCCTCTATTAGAGGAATAGCTGGCAAAGATCTTCTCCCATTCTTGAGGCTCTCTCTTTAGACTCTTGATGGTTTCCTTTGATGAGTAGAATTTTTTTAGTTTAATGATATCATATTTATTAATTCTTATTTTAATTTACTGAGCTTTGGGAGGTCTTATTGAGGGAGTTTTTAACCTGTGTCTATATATTGTAGTGTTGGACCTATGCCCTGCTCTAGTAACTTCAAATTCTCTGTTATAATTTTCAGGTCTTTGCTCCATCTTGAGTTGACTCTTGTTCAGGATGAGAGGTAGAGATTTAATTTCATTTTTCTACAAATAAATAACCAGTATTCTCAACACCATTTGCTGAAAAGTCTGTCTTTTTTGAAGGTATGTTTTTGGCACCTTTGCATAAATCATTTGGCTATAAGTGTTTGGATTTGTTACTGTATCTTTTGTCCTGCTCCGTTGGTCCATGTGGAGCTTGAAAGTGTCATCACAACATGAGTGACCCTTAATGTAGACCTTACACAAAGAACCCTTGTGGAATTTTAAAAAAAAATTTCATTGAGGGAGTGAATTTTTCCTGTGGTTTTCTAAATAAGCTCCATTCTGTTCTAATGACCTAAATTTGGTTAGAAGAAAAAAGTTCCTTTATACACCAAGTTCTTTAACTAACACATCAAAGTTATCATTGGTAACATTGAGAAATTTTTGGAGCAGCTTTTTTTCCTGAAATAACAGCAGAAATGTTAATAATAGGTTTATTTAACAGGTTATGTTTTGTGTAAACTTCATCTTGATCATTTATTGAGTACTTGTCCTTTTTTTCTATTTTCTAAGACATTCTAGTTCAATTAACATGAGATACCCAAGCATAGAAAGGACAATAATAAATGCTTTAAAGGGATGAAGTGAGAAGGGAGGGAAAACATGCATTGGTTGTCTATGAAATGTATCATTTTACCAAAGGATAAAGGAGTTTAGTGAATATCAGTGACCTGCTCATGATCACACAGATGAATGAAGAAATGACTGATTTCAATTTTACCTGTAGTTTTCTCTTTACAGTTTCAATGTTTTGTCCCTTGAAGAGGACAAAAGATTTTCTCAGATCTTCATAAATAAATGAAGCTTGGGTCATTTTTTCAACAATGTCCTTTTTTTTGTCAATGTCTGAAAATACTCCATATATCTTGGGTAAATATATTGCTCTTGCTATTTCTATTTCGTGTGTGTGTGTGTGTGTGTGTGTGTGTGTGTGTGTGCATGCGTGCGTGTGTGTGTGTGTGTGTGTGTGTGTTTGAAACACATTGATCTAACAGCCTCATATTTTGCCATGATAATCAATTCATAAGTAGATTCCAAAATGGAGTTTTGGGTATATGATATTTATTAAAAATCAATGCCAATGAATAGAAGGAAAAAGATTCAGGATTTGAGAAGAACTAATCAAATTGCATTTACAGATATGACAGTTTTGGGTGCTCCTCCTGGAAGCTCTGCGGTAAAGATTGTCTGTCCGAGTTACCAGCCTGAGCTGAAATTGGACTCTTATGTGCTTCAACCAAAAAGTTACAAAATTCAGGCTGCCAGGGAAGGTCGACGTCCTTGGAGAGGTGGCTTTCTGAAGAGTAGGCAAGGTCCTGAAAGTGCTGAGTGTTGGATTCTGTCTCCTGGCTGCACTCTCCAGAATTGGGCACCATATTCTTCTCCTTGAGGGGACAGCTTGGCACCACATTTCTGTTCTTTCACACCCTGAATGTTGACAGTGACCTTGATTCTCTCCCATTTCTTCCAAAATGTTTTAATTCAAAACATATTACTTCCTACTGGATTTATATTTTCCATCATCTATTGGAACCATTCAATCCTTCTAATAGCTGAGTTAAGATGGAGGGGAGGTAGTTTTCCTTAAATCCTTCTCCAGCAGAATGTTGAAGATCTGCTACAACACATAAACACAATGAGAACCCTTGGCTGGGCAGGTGGACATGTTTACAGAAGGCAGGAGTCTGAACAGGGCCTTTGATTTATGTATCTTCACAATCCTAGTGTGGCCTGTTTATATTTTTCCCAACACATTTATACAAAGTTGTTTTTTCATTGACTGTACAAATACATGTTCCTATTCAGACAGATTCTCAGAGGACTTGTGCCTGTAAGCTCCTCTGATGGTGCCCCAGATGGTCCTTTTTAGCCTCCATTGAACACTTCTGCATTAGTGCCGCATCAGTCACAATTTAACCAAGACTGGACATTCAATAGAGACCTTTAACTGGTATTTCCATATCTTAGTTCCTTAAACATTTTTCCCTTTACCTTTTCCCAGATGAACTGAGTGTCACAGACAGATGCTACTTCATCAAATACATACTCTACAACATTCTTTACCTCATTTACCCAGGAGCCAGTGAATAAAGCAAGCACTTGGTGTTGGTATTATAAGTTTTATACCTCTTTTAAAATTACTTACTCTCTCTCTTTATCTTTTTTTGTGGTACTGATGATTAAACCCAGAGGTATTCCACCTCTGAGCTACACCCCAGCCCTTTTTACTTATTTATTTTGAAACAGATCTGGCTAGGTTGCTGAGGGTTTTATTATGATGCTGAGACTGACCTTGATCCTCCTGTCTCAGTCTCCCAAGTACTGGGATTAGAGGTATGTGCCACCAAACCTGGCTCCTACTTAATCTCTTTTGATCTTTCATCCTTGTTCATTGAAAAGGGGATGATAAGGTCTATAACAGAATAATGTGAATATTAAATGTCATATTATATTTAAAGCTCTTGACATATGCATAGTTTCGAACACTTTGATTACCTTGGTGTCATATTTAATTTTATTCTATTTTTTTATTTGCCTCTAATTCTTACTGTTCCTGCTTATAACCTCTCCCTATTTGCAGTTTTCCTGTGCTTTTGAATGGTATTATTAATCATACTCACTGAAACACTGGTTGAAGGAAGAATAAAACAAATGAAAAGCCCCCACCCTTTAGTCTACTCCTTTTGAATATGGTCCTTTCGTGCACATCCATGCCATTTTACTTTAGAAAATATTCCCTAGAAAAAAAGCCACAATAATCTTCCCCTTTTACCTCTTTTTATACGATTCCAAAGTAGATTTTCTCCATGTACCTTATTCCAGATACAGCACATAGTACATTCAGTTACGATTTTGACATTTATCATTGATTGGATTTTATAAGCATTACAATAATGATGACTATTGCAGTGAAAATGTCACTCTATAGATACAAATTTCTGCCTACTTTTAGACTTCCAATTTTTAAGTAACATGGACTTCCAGAAAAATGTGAAAAATGTTCTAATTCAATTTTATTTGGAGGCTGAAAGGATCACTTTCCATATCTTTGGAATACTAATTTCTTCTACTTTTATCTGCCTTTTATTCAGACAGATAAATTAGGAGTTGGGTAAAAAATATCTACAGGACAAAAACTTGGCAAAGGTTTTGAATTACATCCCTATCCAACTGTTCCATGAAAGATTGAAATAAAAGAGAAGCCAGTTTACTCAATGTTGTTTCTATATTTTTCTTGTTATTTAATAGAGGTGAAAATAAAAACTTTGGATTTGTATTAAATTTTAATACTGGATACTTATAATACATTTTAATACTGAATATGTAAATTTAATACCGACACACACACACACACACACACACACACACACACACACACCAAACATTTTGTATAAATGCATACAGACACAAAAATAGCTCCTACTACAAAT
>PVJS01037144.1:0-20079 GCA_004027185.1 Glis glis
CTCCTCCTTCTCCCCTTCCTCCTCCTCCTCCTCCTCCTCCTCCTCCTCCTCCTTCTTCTTCTTCTTCTTTTCTTTCTTCTTCCTTCCTTCCTTCCTTCCTTCCTTCCTTCCTTCCTTTCTTCTTCTTCTTTCTTTTTTTTTAGATAATATGCCAAGAAAGAACTTTTATTGGGTTTTTTTGTGTGTGTGTTCATTTATTGGTGCATTGTAATTATACATTTTGATATCTGTCAGGGTATGAACATCATACATGCACACATTGCACATTTAGCCCTCCCTCCAATCCTGCCCTATTCCCTCCCCCTTCCCTCCCTTTCATGCTCCATATAGTGATTGAGCCTTATAGGTTTCTTTCTTCTTTTCTTTCTTTCTTTCTTCTTCTTCTTCTTCTTCTTCTTCTTCTTCTTCTTCTTCTTCTTTCTTCTTCTTCTTCCTCTTCCTCTTCCTCTTCTCTTCCTCGCTTCTTCTCTTCCTCTCTTCTTCCTCCTCTTCTTCTCTTCCTCTCTTCTTTCTCTCTCTCTCTCTCTCTCTCTCTCTCTCTCTCTCTCTCTCCTTCTGGCCTCCATGCTGTGAAAGCAGATTCCCACTAGTTGAGCTCTCCCTACACTTCCTACTCCCAAGTCCCGAACTCCATAGATGATGGACTGAACCCTCTGAAACCTCCAGCACTACCAACAAATAAATCTTTCTTCCTCTAAGTTGTGGTCATCAGGTATTTGGGGTCACAGCAGTGAGAATACTGACTGAAACAGAGGGCATAAGGTACGCACATCCTGTTGCCAAAACAAGACCCTGCGATAACTAAGGAATGGTGGATGGTATCCAATAATCCACTCTCAGTGCGGGGGGGGATGTAGTAGATAGAATTGGGGTGCAATAGCAGTGGTTCAGTAGTTGCATAGTTTGGGCTCAGGATCTAAATCCTGAGCCTCAGCTGGTGTCCGTCATGTGTCATTTTCTTCTTCTCGACCTTCTGTCCGCATTATTTCTAGCATCCATCCTGTTGGAGGGCGGTGGTGTCTCCATTCGCTAATTAGCTACTCTTGCCTTTGACTTATAGGACTTCTAATGAAGCCAGCACTGTCACTTATGGATAATTTGGGGAATCCAAATGCATTTCTTTTTAAGCAATTGACAATTAATGAGAACATTACAGATTTTATGGAATTAATTTCCAGCTGGGGCAGCTAAGCAAGACATCCCGGATCTTGTGGACAGTCTCACAAGAGAGAATTTCCCCACAGCCTGCAAGACTGTCAAAATCTCTGCTATGTACAAATAAAAGACCATTTCGTGGCCATCTTGGCCCAGGCCCTAACTAGTTTCCCTGTAAATTCAAGCACATTTTCCCATAATTTTAAAATACAATGATTTTGTTTGTTGGTCGGTTGTTTTTCTTTATAATAGTTTTATTCATTGTTTCTGCATGAAACGAGTTGCAAAACCCACTGTTTTGGAAACAAAAATGTAATTTGATATACACAAATGAAATGAATAAAGCTACAAAAAATCATTGTATTTTGGCATATACCAATGAAATGGATAAACCTATAAAAAATCATGGCATTTTAAAATGATGTGTCGCATAAAATGAGGCGAGATTTTACTTTGGGCTGTTTAGAATTTTGCCAAATGTTGAGCGCCATTTTGGAAAAATCCATACTAGAGACATCTTAATACATGCTGAAGATTCCAAATAGGGCTATGTTTTCTGTGACTGCTCATCATAATCCATTTCATGTCATAGACCGAGAAGTACCTATGATGCTACCTGTGTAAGTAAGGGCATTCAAACTCATGTGTGGAGATATCACACTTTCTCTGCTCAGAACTTTAGAGTACAGCTCCCCATGTTATCCCTCCCTTTTTTGCGCTCATTTTCTTCCATTTCGCCTCTTACCACTGTCAAAGAAGTCTTGTCTGTTCATCCTCCTCTTCATGCTGCTTTTTATTCGAGTACCATCTGCCCGCTGCATTTTTGATACCCTGCCTTGTCTCTTAGGAACAGCTCTGCTCCTCTGCAATGCAAGTCCCTGCATCCTAAGGAGGTACAACCCTCTCTGCCCCACGGCACATCCTTGTGAAATCCTACCTTAGCCATTTACGTGTTGGAATACATATTGTTCCATTAGAAGTACTTTCCTGGGCTTCAGCCTTTGTATCATGCTGAGGTGAGGGTACTGATTTAATTTCAAATTATGACGGCAGTCGTTTCTAACACCCATGAATTTCATTTGTAGGCACGAAAATGCATTGCATTTTTTTTTTACATTATAAAGGGGACATGGATTGTGACCATGTGGAGGATCTCTGGGACCTATGAATGAGGCAAATGTGGGGCTGGAGGGGTGTGATAGTTTGTCTGGTTTGTCAACTTGACCCGCCTGAGATCATGTGACTTTGGTTGTATAACAGCAGATTGAACCGGAAGTCCTGCCCTAAATGTGGGCAGCAGGGTTCTGATAGGTGCAGGACTTGGATAAAAGGAAGGAGAAAGCCGCATAGAGGGAGCCGCGACTCTTCCTGAAGAAAACGCGTCTGCTCTCGTCTGAGATCGTCGGCCTCCAACTTTTCCGTTTCCTTGAAGAGCTTCTTGATCTTCTGCTCTTGTCTGAGATCGTCGGCCTCCAGCCTTCGAGCTGAAACTTCACCATCGTTTCTCCGAAGAGCTTCCTGATCTTCACATCTTGGACTGGACTGAATTGGTGGTTGCTTCAATCCTGAGGCTCCAGCTCTTAGACTGCCCGACCAGCTACTGATTCCTCTGGTTCTTCACGTGCAGTCGAAACTCAGGACTACATTGTGAGCTGATCTAATAAATCTTTTTTTTTTCATTCTGTGAATTCTGTTGATCTGGGGAACCCTGACCAATACAAGGGGGGAATCAAATCATGGTGGCCTGTCTTTCCCACTAAGAAGACATAATTCACGAGGACATCTTGTCTGATGAACTGGGGGGGAGAAAGCACTCAGGTTGAGTGCTGAACGTGGGGAAGGAATGTGGTTTGTCTACATCCCTTATGAGGTACTGTGTGCAAATGTTCTAGTCTCAATTCCTTTCCCGGCCTTCGTAGCCAACACACATATGTCTCAGCCAACCTTCTCACTACTATAATCCCAAAGACCTGACCACACAACTTAGAGGAAGGAAGATTTATTCACTTACAGTTTCTTGAAGATAATGGGTTTTATCTATTGATGCGAGTACAACCCTCATGACCTAACTATATCAACCCTGAGCTCTTCAAGGGACATTCTATATCTGACCATAACAGCAGGTGTCTAGCCAGTGGGTTTCTGCTGGTCATACAAGGACCTGTTCCCATGTTCTTGTCTCAGAGAGGATTTCTTTCCTGGTCTACCTCTGTCTCCTTGAAGACAGGGACTATTTCTCATTCATGTTTTGCAGCCGTGGACTTGAGTTCCAAACAGCATACTGTACTTCAAACACGCGTTGGGACTCAAAGCACGACTTACATCTTAGGTCTTGCACAAGGACAGTCAAGATTACAACTGCATTTCTACCTTTTTGTTTCAACATGGGCGGATTTCACTGATTTTGATAAGCTGGGAATAACCAAAATAATGAACACAAGCCTGCTTGGGAGACGTTGTACTTATTATCTTTCTCCTTTCTGCTGACGACTTTAAATGGAGAAGAAGGGCAATGGGAAGGGAGTTCTGTCGAGCAAAGCCTGGCTTTATCTCTCTTATCTGGGCATCAAAATCAGACCGTAAATGTGATACAGGTTTTTGCATATAAAGGGTCGTATCCTGGAGGCACACATCATAACCACAGAATGAAATTTACATTCCTGCAGGCTCTAATTTTTGCATTTATGAAACTTTTATAGGTTTTCTAATAGAGACAGTGCCTCAAGTTTTGCCAAGGTGTGAAAAATATTTTATCGTAAAATGGATGGAGCCGCTGGGATTCTGAGGATGTAAAAGCAAAAAAGTATATGGATTGTTGAAACGTTTTCTGAGGAAAGACTAAAATATCCTGGCCATTAATCATCACACACCCTGCATGGCCATTAGGCACTTTGATATGTGTTATTCTATTTAATGCCTATAAAACTGCTTAAGGTAAAACACGTTACCTTCACTGCTAATAAATTACGGGTACGCTGGAAGCCAGGTTGGCCGGACACGACGTACATTTTACCTACTCTGCTCCTCATTTCAATGATGCCTTGTATATCTCTTTTCTTTGTATATATTTTTGGACTTCCTTTTCCTACTTGGGATGGGCCCCGCCATTTTGGCTCTTCACGTTGTGAACATATTTTCCAGAGAACACATTTAGCTAGTTTTGCTCGCCTCTCCTTGTGAACAAGTGCTTCCCAATAGAGATACATATATTTCCATCTATCTACATATGGCTAACGGAAATTTCAGCCCATTGGAAGACCGCTTTGAATATCTGCCCTGATCCACAGAGATGAGGGCAAACAATGAGAACTGACCGGCAACAGCCGCCCTCAGGGGACACCTTTGATCTTGCACCAACAGCTGGTCTTGCTGCGGGATGGGGCCGCCCACCTTGCTCTAGTTATCTTGAAAAGAGAGGTCGCAGATTTTCAAGCAGTAGATCTGACCCTTACACACCACTCCTTCTCTACCAAGAAGAATACTCTGGTTTCCAATGTCCTCCCTTGCCAAACCAGGAGAAGCAAAGACACCAATTTCCCTTGCAAATACAAGTGGGGAGACCTCCGAAAGAGAGCCTTCAGGGTAGGAGGTTGACAACTAAATTTGGACCCATGCATAATTCAGTCAGCAACTGAATGTAGATGGGTGATTCAATTATTGCAGAACAAGAGTCGAACGTTGGCACGTATGAATAGTACCATTGTGTTGTGATTACTTTATGCCCAGGAAAGCAATTACAAAGAGCCACCCTATGGTCTCTACCTCGGTAGCAGAATACTCTGCCTGTGTGCTGTTAAATATTCCCAGAGTGACATCATCGAGGAGTGATGCGGACAGCCCAAGAATTCAGGGCAAACCAGAAACAAACCATGGCAGTCAGCTCTCCATCACGGCAACCAACACCGGAGATAATTAACTTTTAAGGAAAAAGGCGTATTTGGGTCACACTTTTGAAGTTGCAGTCCATGGTCAGTTGGCTGTGGTGCATGTAGTGAGGCACACATCATGGTGGGAGGTCACGGCACAGCAAAACCATTGGCTTCATGGACAAGGAGAGAAAGAGAAAGAAAGTCCTGGGATCCCACCATTGCCTTTGAGGGCACGCCTCCAAAGACCTAACTTCCTCCCCCTAGGCTCCACCTCTTAAAGGACCCACCACCTCGCTGGAGTGCCAAGCTGGGGACCAAACTTTGAACATGTGGGCTTTTGGGGGACAATCTAGATTCAAATGGCAGCACAGATAAACAAAAAGCAATCACTACTTCCTCTACAGGCTCTAATGTAAAAAACATTTCTATTAACATAACTCTAGGAAGATTCCCCCGATTATTAAAAGAGAAAAAAAATATGCAAATGTGCTATTGGCAGCCTTTGATTCAGCTCCCTCTCAACCTTCAGGTCTACCGCTTCTTCTTTGTCTACCTGTCAAGTAAGTTGTGGGCAAACCAGAAAGTTGTGGGGTTCGTCATGGCTCTGTGACTCCTGATTTCTGTTCTGTGGACTTCATAGCCCCTTCTCCTCACAGAATTCGATATTCCTTTCTTCTGTCCTCCTCTCTCCAAGGAGTGCCAAACCTATCTCAGTTCTACTGACTAACATGTCGACTTTCATGCCTTATAGGAATTCCAGCCGCAACAATTTCCAGACTTAATCTGTGGACTTCTCTCCTGATGTGTCGCTCCCACAAGGCTGTCTTTCATTTTGTCTCTTTTAGGAAATACAAGGTTCCTAAACCCAGGACTCATGCCACCTGAGAATCAACCTCCATTCTCTTCCCTCTAAGGGCTCCCATGCCCACCTAAAATCCATCACTAGATCTAGCTGTGTCTATTCACAAAACAGTTGCTGTGTCTGTTCACAAAACAATGGCTAGAAGATACTTGGGGAGGAAGGGAGATATGAAACCAGTCACAAAATAAACTGCACAATATAGGTTGTAAACACAGGTGAAACAAGTATGGGTTAGATCCCGGGAGCCCAGGAAAAGCTTAGAAGATGGCTAATAGAGCCAGGCATGGTGGCGCACGCCTGTCACCCCAGTACTTGGGAGGCTGAGACAGGAGGATCACAGGTTCAAGGCTAGCCTTGGCAACTTAGGAAGACCTTTCAACAAATTAGTGAGATCCAGTTTCAAATTTTTAAAAAATACAATGAAAATGACTGGGGGTGTATCTCAGAGGTAGAATCCCCAGGGTTCACCCTCAGTACAAAAACAGAAGAAGAGGAGGAGGAGGAAGAGGAGAAGACAAAGGAGGAGGAAGAGGAGAAGAAGGAGGAGGAGGCAGAGAGGGAGGAGGAGGAAATGGAAGAGGAAAGAGAAGGAGGTGGAGGAGGAAGAAGAGGAGAAGACAAAAGAGGAGGAGGAGGAGGAAGAGGAGGAGAAGAAGAAGGAGGTGGAGGAGGGAGGAGGCAAAGGAAGAGGAAAGAGAAGGAGGTGGAGGAGGAATAAGAGGAGAAGACAAAGGAGGAGGAGGAGGAAGAGGAGAAGGAGGAGGAGGAAGAGGAGAAGAAGAAGGAGGAGGAGGAGGAAAAGGAAGAGGAAAGAGAAGTAGGTGGAGGAGGAAGAAGAGGAGAAGACAAAGGAGGAGGAGGAGGAAGAGGAGAAGAAGAAGGAGGAGGAGGAGGAGGAGGAAAAGGAAAGAGAAGGAGGTGGAGGAGGAAGAAGAGGAGAAGACAAAGGAGGAGGAGGAAGAGGAGGAGAAGAAGAAGGAGGAGGAGGAGGAGGAGGAGAACCAACGCAGTCTGTTTGGTTCAACTCTGTCGACTCAGTATCCGACATAGGAATGTCTGCATGGGAGACGCACAAATAATGGTGGTTGAATTAAATCCATGGCTCTCACAAATCCCCGGCTCTCAACGCAGGTGGTTTCCCCCCACAATTAGACAATACCTGGAGAAGTTGTCTATTATAACTGGGTGGGTTATAACTGGGGGTATCTAGTAAATAGAGCACATGAACATTCTAAACATATTATAGTACATGCCGAAAAAAACCCACAACAAGTAAAGGCACACCCCCCACGCCGACACATAAAATCATCTGGCCCCAAATGTCAGTCAACAGGGCAAAGATTGAGAAATTCTGAATAATGAAGTAAACGAAGAAAACCTTGTCTGAGAGAGACTGTGCATTTTGTATATCACCTTCGAGGAAGAGGGTTTCTCTGGGAATCCAGGAGGAGGTGTCTCACCTGCACATACCCCTTATCTGCAAGCTCCCCACCAGACCAGAAAAGTAATCCAGGGGGGCCTGTTTCCACAGAAACATTAAAAAAAAGTGGGACCAAGACCTCAAGGATCCGGCACTTTCCTTAAGCTGTCCAAGCATTCCTTCTCTTTCCAAAGCACGATGTCTTCCCCATTTGTCATGCACTATAAAACTGAAGAGGGAGAAAGGATGAATCGCTTGCTAGGTGTGGAAATTCAGCCTGGGTGAAGCAAATATCTTTAAGAACACAAAGGAAAACAGGGGTGTACCCCCATATCTGCTGATTTCAGTTGTGTATCCCCTTTTCTGAAAACTGCCAGGATCCTTCCGGCTGTGAGAAGACTTCAGTCAGATATAAAAACACAAATCAAAAGTATTCGGTTAGCCAGGCATGGTGGCGCATGCCTGTAATCCCGTCCATCTACTTGGGAGGCTGAGACAGGAGGATCGTAGGTTGGAGGCCAGCCTCAGCAACTTAGCGAGACCCTCAGCAACTTAGTGGGACCCTGTTTCCAAATAAAGACTAAAAAAATAGGACTGGGGGTGTAGCTCAGAGGTACAATGCCCCCAGGTTCCAACGCCAATAGAGTACCTGGATCTTTCCCTAATTACCAATGTTAGTGTACATACATTTATGCTGTAATGCCTGGACCCTGCACCCCAGCCTTCAATTCAGCTTCCAGAATTACTCTCTGCTTTTCCACATGCCATCAATTCAGACACCTTTCACATCCCAACACCTGCAACAACACCCCCAGGCTTCTTTAAATCTCTTCAGGGCATTTGCTGTCTATACCATCAAAACAATAAAAATATATGAATTTTAATATTAGACTAGCGAAAGCATTTCCCCTGAATCGGATCACCCTGTGTTGGTCTGGGAATCAAGTCGTTACAACTATAATTATAATCTCCCACAAATAAAGGCATCAGGATGCTCTACCTTGCAGCTATCGCGATGCAATGTGACAAGAAAGGTGGAGCAATTATCTGGAGACTTGATCGCCGCGGACGGACCGTTAATCCACGTGTTTCCGACGCCCCAGCCCGTTTTTCTTATCTCTCAACATTGTAAATTCCTCAGCAGTGTAAAATAGGATTGCGCCGTTGGCTTCACTACTGAAGAAATGCGCTCAACCCAGACGCAGACAAATCCCTTATCAAAATTTCAGGAATTACTAGGTACATAAAAGAGAAATTCAACCTGAAGCTAAATTCCCATAACACAGGATTTTTATAAAGGTCACGTTTTTTTTTTCTGTCTTTTTTTAAATTTTGATGGGTGCATTGTAATCATCCATCTTGATGCAGTTCGGGGTGATGGAGGTACACATGCACACAGCACTTTTTACGCCCTCCCCCAGTTCCCGCCATACTCCCTCTCCCTCCCCACCTTCCCGCGCTCGGCGCAGTGATTAACTTTGCTGAGTTCGTGTATGTCCATCATATTAATTGAGGAGTTTCCCTCTTCAAGTCTTCCTCCCCTTCCCGTCTCTCTCAGCTAGCTCCCCTCCCTCACCCCACTAAGGTTTCTCCTCCTTTGTCTGCAGTCCCTCCTGTGTCCCAATGTCTCCCCAGCTTCCACGTATGAGGGGGAACATCCAACCTTTCACTTTTTGTGACTGCCTAATCCCACTGAGCATCATATTCTCCAGGTCCATCCATTTCCCTGCTGTTTTGGACAGGGTTCTCTAGATTAACAGAATTCACAGAATGAGTATATTTGAAAAAGGGATTTATCAGATGGGCTTATAGTCTGAAGCAACGTCGTCCCAGGTTCCGACTGCACGTGGAGAGTCAGAGGAACCAGTAGCTGGTCGAGCGGTCTAAGAGCTGGAGTCTTAGGATCGGAGCAACCACTAATTCAGTCCCAGTCCAAGACGTGAAGATCAGGAAGCTCTTCGGAGAAACGATGGTGAAGTTTCAGTTCCAAGAGCAGGAGGCCGAGAAGATCAATGAGCTCTTCGGAGAAAAGCGAAACCGGCGGCCGACGATCTCAGGCGAGAGCAGATGCGTTTTCCTCAGAAAGAGTCGCACGCACTCTACGCGGCTTCTCCCTCTTTATCTAAGTCCGCACCTATCAGAATCCTGCTGCCTACATTCAGGGCAGGGCTTTCTGTTTAATCTGCTGTTACACACCCAAAATCACATAATCTTGGGTGTGTCATGATCAGGTCAAGTTGACAACCTAGATTGACTATCACACCTGCAAATGGCGTAATCTTGTTCTTCTTCATGGCTGCGTAGAATTCCATTGTGTACATAGCCCATAGTTTTGTGATCCATTCATCTGTGGATGGACATCTCCGCTGGTTCCATAGTTTGGCAATTGTGAATTGTGCAACTATAAACATGGATATGCATGCATTATTGTTTTTTAAATATACTTTTATGGGTGCGCTCTCATTCTACATCATAGTGAGGTTCAAAGTGATAGAATCGTGCAGGCTCACAGCGCTTGGTGTGTTTGTCTCCACATCCTGCCCCGCGGCCTCCGTACGAGCTGGTGAGACCTTCATGGATGGACACAGCAGTATTTGAACTGGTTCCTTCCTCCCTCCTCCATCTCCCCTCCGTCCCCCAGTCCCCTTCCCCGATTCAACTGGCCTCTCTCCTCATTTATCTGAAGTCTCTTTTGTTTCCTATTTTCTCTCTGGCATCTACCTAGGGGAGAAAACGGATGACCCCTGACCTTCTGAGGCTGCTGATCTCATTTAGCACAATATTCTCCAGTTCCGTCCATTTTCCCGCCCTCAGCATAATTTTGTTTCCCCTGCGGCCACTAAACTTAGCTTTCCAACTTAAACTAGTTTATATGCAAAGAACACACATTTTAGAAGGGGCAATGGGGTTGGGAAGGGGACGCATTTATTGGCTAAAAACTGAAAAAAATGTATTTCATCCCAGTCTAGACTCAGTCTAGATTTCTACTTCTTTCCTTTCAAGATTTCTTTCCTTTTTTTTTCTTTTCTTTTCTTTTCTTTTTCTTTTCTTTTCTTTTCTTTTCTTTTCTTTTCTTTTCTTCTTTTCTTTTCTTTTCTTTTCTCTTCTTTTCTCTTCTCTTCTCTTTTTTCTCTCTTTCTCCTTCTTTCTTTCTTTCTTTCTTTCTTTCTTTCTTTCTTTTTCTTTTTCTCCTTCCTTCCTTCCCTCCTTCCCTCCTCCTCCTCCTCCTCCTCCTCCTCCTCCCCCTTCTTCTTCTTCTTCTTCTTCTTCTTCTTCTTCTTCTTCTTCTCCTCCTTCCTTCCTTCCTTCCTTCCTTCCTTCCTTCCTTTCCTCTCTTTCTCTCTCTCTTTCTTTCTTTCTTTCTTTCTTTCTTTCTTTCTCTCTTTCTCTCTTTCTCTCCTTCCTTCCTTCCTTCCTTCCTTCCTTCCTTCTCTTTCTCTCTTTCTTTCTTTCTTTCTTTCTTTCTTTCTTTCTCTCTCTCTCTCTCCTTCCTTCCTTCCTTCCTTCCTTCCTTCCTTCCTTCTCTCTCTCTCTCTCTCTCTCTCTCTCTCTTTCTCTCTCTCTTTCTATACTGGGGATTGAACTCAGGGGCATTCTACCTCTGAGATATACCACCATCCCTATTTCATTTTTATTTTGAAACAGGCTCTCACTAAGTTGCTGGAGGCCTTGCTAAGGAGGATGGCAGGTTCAAGGCCAGCCTCAGCTACTTAGTGAGGCCCTCTGCAACTTCGTGAGACCCAATTTCAAAATAGGGATAAAAAAAATAGGGCCGGGGTAGAATGCCCCTGGGTTCAATCCCCAGTACCACAAAATAAATAAATAAATAAATAAATAAATAAATAAATAAAAATTTAAAACAATACCAAAAAAAAAGTATTGGGTGCAAGAAATAAAATTAATAAAATTGTGCGGGGTTTTCTTTTCTTTCCTTTTTTTTCCCCTTTGTCTTTTTAAGTAACTGCGGAGTAGCAGTATTAAATTAAATGAGGCTCTGTGTGCACATCCTCCTGGGGCCTCATCAAACAAGGCTGGAGTCCCGGCATCAAAGAGCCGACCTTTCTCTGGGGCCCTGTCAGGGCGTCTGTGCCCATGCATCATCCATCACCGTCAAAGCCACCATGAGGCAGAAGCAGGTGCCACTTTGGCGGGCGGGCGGGCGGGGGCGAGCCTTCCCTCCCTGCAGCTCCTCTGCACCGGGGGAGGGAGAGGTGCGATTTGCATGCACCCTGCACACTCCTCAGGCACCACCAGGGCACAGGGTGATTTTTTTTTTTTAGGCGAGTGTGGGTTGTTAGCAAAAATAGGATCCTGCTTCTTCCTTGGAAGCCCGAGTAATTGAGCGCGAGGTGCTCCTGGGCTTTGAGTATCGACCCGCCCTGGCTGCAGCCATCTTCTTGCTCTCTCTAACACAGACCTGCGCCCTGCACCCCACCACATTCAGTGTCCGCCCTAATGAATGCCATTCCCCCTGAGAGCGGAAAATCAACTTTAAGTGGGAGGGAGAAGCGGTCCTGTTAAGGGCTGAACCATTTCAGGGGAGAAAGGAAGAGGACGGTTTTTTAAATTAATTAATTATTTTATTTATTTATTTATTTATTTATTTATTTATTTATTCCAGTACTGGGGATTGCACCCAGGGGCATTCTACTTCCGAGATACACCCCCGGCCCTATTTATTTATTTATTTATTTATTTATTTATTTACTTATTTATTTACTTATTTATTTATTTATTTTTTTGCGATACTGAGGATTGAACCCAGGGGCATTCTATCTCCGAGCTACACCCCCAGCCCTATTTTTTATTCTTCATTTTATTTAAATTTTTTTTGTGGTACTGGGGATGGAACCCAGGGGCATTCTACCTCCAAGCTATACCCCCAGCGCTATTTTTTATTCTTTATTTTGAAACAGGGTCTCACTAAGTTGCCGAGGGCCTCACTAAGTAGCTGAGGCTGGCAGCAAACCTGGATCCTCCTGTCTCAGCCTCCCAAATACTGGGATTACAAGTGTGCACCACCACACCTGGCTGGAAGAGGAGTTTTAAACAGTTTGCAGAAGCCAGGAATGGTGGTGCACACTTGTGATCCCAGTACTTGGGTGGCGGAGACTGGAGGATCTGGGTTCGCAGCCAGCCTCAGCTACTTAGTGAGGCCCTCCACAACTTAGTGAGACCTGGTTTCAAAATAAAGAATAAAATATAGGGCCGGGGTGTAGCTTGGAGGTAGAATGACCCAGAATTCAATCCCCAGTACCACAAAAAAAAAACCAAATAAAATAAAATAAAAAGAGTTTGCAGGCCAAGCACAGTGGCGCAGGCCTGGAATCCCAAGACTTGGGAGGCTGAGACAGGAGGATTGCAGGTTTGAGGCCAGCCTCAGTAACTTAGTGAGACCCTATTTCAAAATAAAAAAAAATAAGCTGGGCGAGGTGGTGCACACCTGTAATCCAAGTACGTGGGAGGCTGAGACTGGAGGATCGCAGGTTCAAAGCTAGCCTTAGCAACTTGGCGAGACTCTCAGCAACCTAGCAAGACCCTGTTTATTTAAAAAAAATAAAATAGGATTGGGGGTATAGCTCTGAGGTAAAATGACTCTGGGTTCAATCCCCAGTATAAAAATAAATAAATCAACAAACAAACAAGTAAATAAGGGCTGCAGTTCTAGGTCAGAAGTAAACATGCCCCTGGATTCAATCCCCAATACCCTCCCCACACACAAGGCATATATGTACGTACATCCATTTGAAGGATATATTTTAAGTATTACGAATTTTCTTTCTCTGCCTCTTTCTCCTTTCTTCCTTCCTTCCTTCCTTCCTTCCTTCCTTCCTTCCTTCCTTCTTTTCTTCCTTCCTTCCTTCCCTCCCTCCTTCCCTCCCTCCTCTTTCCTTCCTTCCTTCCTTCCTACCTGTCTTCCTTCCCTAACTCCTTCATTCTTTCACTCCTTCTTTTCTCCCCTTCCAGAAATTGTGAGATTGTGACAGGAGGATCACGGATTCAAGGCCCGCCTCAGCAACTTAATGAGACCCTCAGCAACTTCATGAGACTGCTTAAAAATAAAAATAAAAATAAAAATGGCTGGGAGTATAGCTCAGGGGTACACCACCTCTGGGTTCAATCTTCAAAAAGAAAAAAAAAAGAACTGAACAACCCAATTCTTCAAAAAGAAAAAGAAGAGAAGAGAAAAGAAAGTTTGCAGGAGAAAGCTAAAAGAAAAAGTACGATGGTCCCTTGATATCTGCCTGGGGGTTTGGCTCTAAGACCCCCCCCATGCATACCAAAATCCTGTAGATGCACACGACCCTTATATAAAATGGTGCCATATTTGTGTATAATTTGTGTAATCCTCCCATTCATTTTGAACCTTCTCTAGATCACTTATCAAACTTAAAACAATATAAATGTGATATCAGTTATTATTCCGTGCTATTTACTGAATAACAAGAAAAAATTCTTCATGTTTAGTGCACATATATATATAATATATATATATATATATAAAACATATAATTTTATGCATATAAAATATAAATGTATAATATATATAATATATAAAATATAAAATATATAACATATAATAATATATATAATATATATAATATATATCTATAATATATTATATATATAAAAAAAATATATATATATATAAAATATATCTATACACATTTGATTGCATTTAGTTGAGACGGTAAATGAAGAACCTATACGTACCAAGAGTGAAGTCTGCTTTGGATTTCAACCTGCAACCAGTGACTGGTTTTTCAACATAATAACTAACTGGTATCTGAAAGGACGCATATTAAGAATGGGTGTTGGTTGACATTCCTTTCTTGTTTTTCATGTTAATGAGACTGAAAGCGTTTCTCCCATTAGGTTAAAAAAATAGCAGGAAATACAGATTTATGACAGTTTGGCACCGTTAGGGAAGTAAGAATATGAGAGTGTGATATTCATTATTTCCTATTTCAGAGGTGCCTTGGAGCGGGGCATTTCAAAGTCTAGATGGAGAAAAGGATCCAAAATAAGAAAACTTCATCCATTATCTGACTATTTGATTTGCCAGATCTGAGGTTGAATGTGTGATTAATATAAAACACAATTTTTCCCATTGCTTCCTAATTTACCAGTGAAGGAAATTCTTAATTAACTAATTTCCTCCTCTGTTAGGATTTTGGAGACTTTGCCCAAGAAAACCCTGCTCATCTTTATAGCATTGGCTCCATAGGTATTCATTTCATCTTTCTCGAGAAACTAATTAGAGAAAAGAAAGATTTTTTTAATGCTGGATTGATTACTAAAGTTGTATTAGCAGGATGGTCTCGAAGCAATTTGTGGATCATAGTTTTAAACCCCAAGTCTTCCAAATGGTGAACATTGATAGAAGAGTGATAAGATGTTTCTTTCTACCCATGTGTATTCAACTTCTATTTCTCTCTCCTGTGAACTTAAAAAATAATTAGAGCTTGCCTTGCATATCCCAGGGCTAGTTTGGTAGTCAAATATACTGCTTATCTTTCAGTAGAATATTATGTTAACGACATAGAAATAAAACCTTTGAAAAAGCTCATCAAAGCATGCTTGAAATATCTACACGTAATCTTAAAACTTGCAAGTATTTATTTTGCAAATTGAGCCAAGAGTGTTTTCTTTTTTTCTGGTACTGAGGATTGAACCTGTCAGGGAAAAACACGCACATTTCGTCGGGTTCTTGGCTTCCATGGCAGAAAAGAATTTCAGCACGTGCCGGTCAGAGAAAACAACAACAACAAAAAAGACAAAGGTTTATTCAGGAACGTGAACTTGGCAAGACGATTTACTTCTGCAGCAGGGTGTGCAACGACATAGAGTCCAGTTAGCAAGCACAGGGAGCAGGCTGTCTGCTCGGCTTTTATCCCTAACAGGATCCTACCCCTCACCCTGATTTAGGGAGGGCTTAGGTTCACAATGCTCAGCGATTGGCTACTTTCCAAGACAGACTGTAACTTAGGAACAAAGTTTAACATTCAGGAGCTAAGATGGGTGGCCAAAACTAAAATGGTTGGCTTCTGGAAGATTCCCGGTCAAATAAAGGTCAATTATGAGCTAAGATGGTTGACTTCTGGAAGATTCAGGGAATGGAGCATACACATATATGTATGAAAAGCAAATGCTCATGTTAAAGTTTCAAAATGGAATTAAAAGTGTGGCTCATTAAGGGCTTTTTGTCTAAGAGTGAGCAGGCTCTGTAAAGAGAAGCTAAGGATGATGATGCTTTTAGATTTTAAGACTATATTTTCCTTTCCTTCCCAATTTGTCTCCTTTCTACCTAATATTTTATCTCTTCTATCCTATCTCAAACCCAGAGCACTCTACCTCCTAGCTACACCCCTAGACCTATTTTATTTTATTTTATTTATTTTGAGACAGGGTCTCATTAAATTGGGGAGGCTGGCCTCGAACCTGCGATCCTCCTGTCTCAGCCTCCCAAGTCCTGGGATTACATCTGTGCACCACAGTGCCCAGTGGCTAAGAGTGTTTTTGATTTCTTTCTAAAATATTTTGGTGTCTTTTAACCACTAAAACTATCTCCTCATAAGTCGACCTTCCTCTGAATCCTTCAAGAAAATTAGAAGCAAGTGTCGAAGTAAAGAAATTGTGCTACATCCCTGTGAATTTAAGAATGATTTTCATAGGAACAAGGTTGAAGTTTAGCAGTTGTAATGGTATGGACTGAGAATGTCCCCCTAGCCCTCGTGGACACCAGGCAGCCATGTTGGAGGCGGGGCTTGGTGGCTAAGGAACGGTTGCTGGGGGTGTGGCAGCCATGTTGGAGGCGGGGCTTGGTTGCTAAGGAGTGGTTGCTGGGGGTGTGGCAGCCATGTTGGAGGTGGGGCTTGGTTTCTAAGGAGCGGTCGCTGGGGGCGTGGCAGCCATGTTGGAGGCGGGGCTTGGTTGCTAAGGAGCGGTCGCTGGGGGCGTGGCCTTGGGGACTATATAAGTTCTTTCCTCCCCCTGTCCTCTCTCTCTTGTGTCTGGCCTCCACAATATAAGAGCAGAGCCCTCCCTCTCTCCTTCTCTCTGCTTCCCGCCATCATGCCCTGAGCTCCGCACACCTGGCCTAACATGGACTGAGCCCTGAAATCTCCCAAAACTGTGAGCAAATTAATCTTCCTTCCTCTACGTTGTGTGGTCAGTTGTTTTGAATTACATCAGTGAGAGTGTTGACCAAAGCTTTGCGTCTTATTTAAGCCACCTAAAGAGCTCACTGGAAGATTACACCAGAATCATGCTAAGATGATTGATTCTTGCCAGTGCTGGCATGGTATTTTAGGGAAAAAGATGGTTACCATAATTTACTTAACCACTATTCCACTCGTGAGTATTTAAATTATTTCCAAGTGAGTATCACGGTCAAAAATCATATTGTAGATATTCTCATCCTATCCCACGATCCAGAACCAAACTATTTTGATCACAAATGCTTTAAAATATGTGTTCATATCTGTGACAAATCATTTTCCCTTTAATCACCTTCCTTCTCCTGAGTTTTACTCTGTGTGTGCATGTGTGTTTCCTCATTGCGAACCTTAGAATCAGCTCATCTAGTCTAAACATAAATCTGTTTTATTTTATTTTTCTCAGATATGAACATGGATATATTAGGATGTTAAAAGTAAAAGTACTTTGCCCTCCAATACTTTCATTTGGAAGGCTTCTGCAACATAATAAATTGTTTATCATACATGGGCATGGTGGCGCACGCCTGTAATCCCAATACTGAGACAGGAGGATCACAGGTTTGAGGCTGGCATGCAGTAGCTGAGTGAGACCCTGTTTAAAAATTAAAAACAAAATAGGTCTGGGGGTGTAACTCCAAGGTAGAAAGCCCCGGGTTCAATCCCCAGTATAAAAAAATTGGCTATCAAAACTAGAAAAATGGGATTTTGGCAAATGATGAGTTAACCTCAGCTGGTATTACAATAGTTTGGTCAACATTGCTGATATCAATTTCATTGTTGTACATATCAAACAACTGTGAAAATTTTGTACTGAATAGTTCTTGTCTTAGCTATAGTCATGATTTTTTTAAATCTTGTTCTCCAAATGGATGATAGCGCTGCTTTTTGTATTAGTTAATGCTGCTAAATGAAGCAACTCAAAACAGTAGTATCTTAATATTAGACACATTCATTGTCTCACAATTTCCACGACACTGTTATCTTGGAGGGGCCAAGGTCAGTATTTCTGGCTTGAGGTGACTCCTGAGATCATCGTCAAGATGTAGCTGGGGCGGATGTCATTTGAAGGATTGACTAGGCTTGGAGGAACGGTGTTTTGAGATGGTCCGCCGATACAGCTGATATGTGGATGTCTCCATTCTGTCCTGAGTATTGGGAGAAATCATTTCCAGGAACCGTCCGTCTGCCCTGGGCTACTTGAGGGCCCTAACAAGATGGCGGCTGGCTTCTTTCAGAATGAATGGATCCAAGAACAGAGCAGGACAGAAACAATCATATTTTGTGTGTGTGTGTGTGTGTGTGTGTGTGTGTGTGTGTGTGTGTGTTACCAGGGATTAAATGCAGGGACAGTCTACCTCTGAGCTCCACCCCCAGCCCTATTTTGAATTCTTTATTTTGAAACAGGGTCTCACTAAGTTGCGGAGGGTCTCACTAAGTAGCTGAGGCTGGCCTCGAACCTGCGATCCTCCGGTCTCCACCTCCCAAGTACTGGGACTACAAGAGTGAGCCACCACATCCGGCTGAATTCATCATATTTTGAGACAGGTTCTTGCCAAGTTGCTGAGGGTCTCACTAGGTTGCTGAGGCTGGCCTCAAACCTGAGATCCTTCTATCTCAGCCTCCCAAGTACTGGGATTATAGGTGTACGCCACGGAGCCTGGTTCCATATCTTTTATGCTCTAGACTGGGGAGTCATTATACTATTACAGTAAAAGCATTAGTGTTCAAAAGGTCCAACAGACTGACCCTGTTACAGTGTAGGCAAGGATTCTATACGAAAACCCATAGCAGATGGCTAGAACCATTGGGGTTCATTTTTACAGCCAGCAACCATTATGATTAAGATCCGATACTTTCAGTCCTCAGTCTGGAGCCAAAGACAGACCATTTTTATTCCAGTTTTAAGTTCCATATGGCCCAGTGATCTCCTTTTATAATTTGACACCATCACCAATATGAACCAATTTAGTGCCCTCAGATGATCATAGTTACAAATGTGCACAGTAAAAAATAACCTTTATGGTTACTTTAGCAGCAGTCTCCTAATTGATTACCTCCCTTTTAAAAAAAATACATACATCTTCTTTTTAATTTGACAATCTAATTTTTTCCCTCTTCCTTCATTAATTCCTCACTTGGGTTGGAAATCATTTCCCTAAGCCAGTAGAGTTCAAATTGTTTCCGTCAAAGGCACCAGAGATTATACCATCTGCTCCAAACTCAACGGGGATGGCAGGCAGAACATTTTCAGCAATCTGGATAAATGTTTTATTATTTTTTTCTTCTTCCTGGCCACATCTCATCCATTTATTAGAGCTGGATTTTGTCCTGAAAACTCAGATAAGGTACACATTCTCAAGAAACGGTTGAGAGCGGGCTTTTTACCTGTTTAACATCAACACACACTATTGCCCGGCCATTTCTCATTCTCTTTCCTACTCTCCATTCCCCATTCTCTACATCTGTCATCTATCTATCTATATATCCATCTATCTATCTATCTATCTATCTATCAATCATCATCATCTATCATCTATCTATCTATCTATCATCTATCTATCTATCTATCAATCATCATCTATCATCTATCATCTATCTATCTATCTATCATCTATCTATCTATCTATCTATCCATCTATCTATCATCTATCTATCTATCTATCATCTATCTATCTATCTATCAATCATCATCTATCATCTATCTATCTATCTATCTATCTATCTATCAATCAATCATCATCATCTATCATCTATCTGTCTATCTATCTATCTATCTATCTATCTATCATGTATCTATTCATCCATCACCTATTCATCCATATATAATCTATCATCCATCATCTATCAATCTATCTACCCATCACCTATCCATCTATCATCTATCTATCTATCTATCATCTATCTAATCTATCTATCTCTCTAATCTATCTCTCTATATCTATCATCTCTCTATATATCTATCATCTATCTATTCATACATCTATCACCTATCCATCCATATATAATCTATCATCCATCATCTGTCAATCTATCTATCCATCTATCACCTATCCATCTATCTATCTATCTATTATCTATCTATCATCTATCTATCTATATATATCTTTCCACCTGTGATAGTTAATCTAAGTTGTCAACTTGACCTGATCATGACACACCCAAGATTATGTGATTTTGGGTGTGTAACAGCAGATTAAAGAGAAAGCCCTGCCCTGAATGTAGGCAGCAGGATTCTGATAGGTGCGGACTTAGATAAAAGAGGGAGAAGCCGCGTAGAGAGTGTGCGACTCGTTCCGAGGAAAGCGCATCTGCTCTCGCCTGAGATCGTCGGCCGCCGGCTCCGCCTTTCTCCAAAGAGCTTGATCTTCTCGGCCTCCTGCTCTTGGAACTGAAACTCCACCATCGTTTCTCCGAAGAAGCTTTCTGATCTTCACGTCTTGGACTGGGACTGAATTAGTGGTTGCTCCAATCCTAAGACTCCAGCTCTTAGACCGTTCGACCAGCTACTGGTTCCTCTGACCCTCCACGTGCAGTCAGAACCTGGGACTACAT
>PVJS01037145.1:0-20079 GCA_004027185.1 Glis glis
TTTTTTTTTTTTATTTTGAAACAGGGTCTCTCTAAGTTGCTGAGGCTGGCCTCAAACCTGTAATCCTCCTGTTTCAGCCTCCCAAGTACTGGGATTACAGGTGTGCACCACCACGCCTGGCTAAATTATCTTTTTTATTGTTTGTTTATTTGTTTGTGTATTGAGACAGGATCTTGCTATGTTGCCTAGGCTGGTCTAGAACTCCTGTCTAAGCGATCCTCCTCCCTCAGCCTCCCAAGTGGCTGGGCCTAAGTGCGTGCCACTATGCCCAGCCTTAAAATTATCATTTGATCTTTGCTTCAGTGCTTTATTCTATTCTTTATATTTGTCTTTATTTTTTAACATTTTAATTTTTAATTTACAAATTATACTTGTATACACTTAGAGGGTAAAATATGATGTTTGATATAGTTTTACACTGTGGAATGATTAAATTAAGCTAATTAGTAAATACATCACTTCATACTCTTATCTGTTTTTCAGTGGTGAAAACATTTAAAAATCTACCCTTTTAGTAATTTTGAAATATATAATGCATTAGTATCTATTATAGTCACCACTCAGTGCAATAGATCACTAAAGCTTATTCCTGTCTAACTGGAACTTTGTACCCTTTGACTAACATCTCCCCTTTCCTACCCACAATCCCTTTCGGCCTCTGGTAACCACCATCTACCCTCTACATCAATGAATTTGACTTTTTTTAGATATAAGTGAGATAAGGCAGTTTTCTTCTTTTTGTGCCTGGTTTATTTCATTTACAATTCATCCATGTTTTCCTAAATGACAGAATTTTCTTCTTTTAAAAGAGTGAATAGTATTCTATTTTGTATAACATACCACATTTTCATCCATTCATCTGATGTCAAGGGCATATAGGTTCTGCCACATGTTACTATTACTCATTTTTCTGCTGTTACAACCAAGTCACCCATTTATTCTTTCTTGTTAACCTTTGGTCTTCAAATATTCATACAGCTTGTCTTGCGGGCAATGCTGTGCATCAGAATTGGATAGAGCCTGAAAATATATTCGAATAAATTCTGACTCTCTCCCACATGAAACCACCATGGTTTCTGAAGGCAGGTCTCCTTGCGTGAGATGCAGTAAGCCATGGGGGTGCCTTGGAAAGTGTTTCTCATTAAATCATTGTTGCCTTGGCTGCTTTGAGCCAAGAACCCAGTTTCATGATCCAGGAAGGCCTCCACTCTCTTTTCTACTTCTGCATCTGCAAAGTCTGCTTTTTTTTTTTATTTCCCTCTACACTTAGCATGTTCTGTCCTTTCCTGTTCTGTTCATAATCTTTTTATCCATCACAGGACAGGTGAACCAGCACTTCTTTGGTAACTTCTTTCCTGGTTGTACTTTCCTCTGGAAAAGTTACTTGGCTTTATTCAACACATGTAACTCAACATTATTTTCTATTGTCTCTATTTTCTATTGTTTTAGCATGTATTTTAACTCTCCATCTGAATTTTAAGCTCCATGAAGGAAGGAATTGTGACTCTGATAAACATCCTTTACTGTAACTGATACGATGGTCTATACCCATTACCAAACAGCAACGTAGCATTAATTAATATAAATCATTGTATTGAGGTAAGGCTCAAATTACATATTAGAGAGGTGTGTGTGTGTGTGTGTGTGTGTGTTTGTGTGTGTGTGTGTGTGTGTGTGTGTGTATCTGGGATATCCATGCACTTTGAAGCCTACTCAATATATATGTGCAGAACATAGTCTGTCATGGTATTCTCTGTAAAACACTTAGGGAAGGGAAAATTCATAACAGAGATTGGGATGTGTGTAGCAAACAGGCATCGGTGTATTGAGTGCTGCCAACCCAATCCAGTGCTCAACAAGATGACTCTAAATAAGACAGTAGAGAGGAGGAGAGTGAGAGGCGAGATGGGCAATGAGGTGGAAGGAGTTGCAGCTGTTTCTTCTCATTCATCACTGAATTCTCTGTAAATATTGGTAGGGCTTGCAAAGTGGTAAGCAGCATTTCTGTAAATTGAAATGACTGCTCATATCCTGGCAAGAATAACAGGGGCCTGAGTGTCAGGCAAAGCAGACAGTGACATCACACACTGCAAGAGTATTCCCTTTGGCTCCCCCCACATGCTCCTAATTTATTTACGCTATAATATTCGACTTTATATTTTAAGTGAGCCAACACTTTTACCCAGAAAGTCTTCAGTGCCTATTTTAGATTGATTTTTCCACAGCCTTCATTTTTGCCCCATGAATCAGGGCTCGTTTACACATTTATTGTAAGGTTTGTTTTGGTTTGGGTTTTGGTTTGCACCAAAGTTCCAAATAGACAGATGTCTCTCTGTAGAATTGAAATGACACATCAGAGTTTTAATGATGCCGTTCTTATATTTGCATATTTAATTACTTGCGTCACATTTTATTAGTATATTATCTGAGGGAGAATTCTGACTAATTAATTTCACCTGGAATTGTACACAGGCATATGAAAAACTGCACTTGGCTATTTTGTAGAGACCAGCTGTGTATTCGAAATATCTGATCCCCATCTGCAGGATTAGAAAGAGTGAGAGAAAACAGCTGATTGTAAAAAAGTCACTTTCCTTGTGCCCTGAAGGAATTATTATTGGCACATATTTTTTATTACTCAGCCTATATTCCAAACATTAGCTCAGAAGTTTACTCTGAGCATCATTCGGTGGGACAACTTAACTTTCCATGATTTTGGTTTTAATTTGTAGTGATGCTAATGTGATTCTGTTCCACCCGTATGCATACCCTCGCTGCCTCCAATTCCAGCCTGAATCGCACACAGCCAACTTCATTTGGACCACAAATTGTTTTGGCCTAGCTGGCAGTGGAAACCGATAAACAAAAATTTGGAAGAGTGGGGATATTGTGTTAAAAGATAACCCCCAGGATCAGACGTGGCCCCTTCGAAATGCAACCAAATCCTGTAGCAGGACTGTAATATTCGCACGCACAGTCTCATTTTCTTTTCCTTTCTGTGTCTTGCTATGTATTTCTGCTCGGATTCTTTGTCTGCCCTGACAACAGATGGTGTTTTAATAAAGTCCAGTAGGAATATTACTGTGAGTAAACAATGCAGCGCATGCCAATTCCATAATTGCCGGGTACTGATTCAGCCTCTTACCTGCTGCATCCAAATTGGGAGAGAACCAACTGTGCTTGCACCTACCGGCAGCAGCCCCGCTCGCGCACTCGCCCGCAGCTGTGGTGTGCTTAGGCAGCTCGCCTCACCACGGAAGGTAAATTGCAGCTCCTGTCATGCTTCTTGGCACTGGGGCTGGAGAACGCTGCCATCTGGCTTGTCATCAAACACGGGCAATGGCTTTTTAAAAAAAATCTTGCTATTTGAAAGAAAAAGAATCGACGCACATAAAACTTATTATCTTTCTCTTTACAGGCACAGTCTATTCTAAAACAACAGTTTGAGCTTATTGGTGCAATAGCTTGCAGAATGTTTTTTTTTTTCTGGTCAATTCCCATGCTCACAGGGATTTAGAGTCTAAACCTATTATATGCTAATGGGAAATTTGAATTCACTGGAGCTGGCCGAGAGATGCCTGCTCTCATTTGTCTGTCTCATTGGAGAAGGGCAAAAAGTTTGGTCATCTGTCTGAACTTTTTTAGTTGTCTTGTTTCTTTTAATTGTATAGAGAAATAGCCTCAGCTCTTGGATGGGGTTATCGCAAGTGAAGCAAAGGAAGGTGGTAATCCAAATGCATGCACTCTGTCCCTTGCCAGTGGTCCTCTCAAACTATCTACTAACTAGGAGGCTCAGGGAGCATCAAGTGGCTTTGGCAGCCAGCAAGAGACAAAGTCAGTGCTTACTCATTTTGTAAGAAGGCCAGCGGCATGTGATGTTTATCCAAGGATCATATTTTAAGACATCCAGTTTCTTCAAATATACTGCTATTTTCAGCAGAGTACTCTAAACACTTTGGGTCGTGCCTACAATTAAAAAAACATACAGAAAGCAAAACGAACTGCAGAAACTGCAGAGTAGCATCTACAGAAGAGAAAGGTTAATGCCGGCTGGCTGACATACTCAGAAAAAGGCCTCTTGTTTCCTGCTGTCCCTGTGCAAGTGAGGAAACATACTAAAATGATACCACTAGACTGTGAGCACTTAGAACAATTGTTTTTTCAATTGAAGCTGCTAACTTTCCAGATAGATGGATTGGTACATGAAATATTGCTATTTAATCACTTTCCTGTCTGCAGATTTTTAGACAAAGTGGTTCTATTTTTAATTCTTAGAAAGAATTTGAAACACATGAAAAATAGTACCCCCATCCAAGAATGGCGGCACATGCTTGTAATCCCAGTACTTGGGAGGCTGAGGATCGCGGGTTCGAAGCCAGCCTCAGCAAGTAATGGGACTCTCATCCAACCTAGTGAGACCCTGTTTCAAAATAAAAATAAAATAGGGCTGGGGGTGTAGCTCAGAGGTAAACTGTCCCTGGGTTCAATCCCCAGTACCACAAAAAAAGAAAGAAAAATAGTACACTCAAAACTTTTGCACGTTACCCATTTTTAACTATTACTAATCCACAGTTAACAATGACTGCTCTATCTATACCTCATCTACTTCCCTGCTTCCTCATAGGATATATAGCAAATTCTCATAGGATATATAGCAAATTCTCATAGGATATATAGCAAATTCTATATATCCTATGAGTTTAACTGCAAATATTGCTCAATCTATTTTTTAAAACTTAAAGGAAATTTTCAAGAGTAATATGAGGAACTTCCAGAAACTCTCAACTAAAAATTGCCATTTCTTTTTTTTTTTTTTGCAGTACTGGGGATTGAACCCAGGCACATTCTACCTCCAAGCTACACCCCCAGCCCTATTTTTTACTCTTTATTTTGAAACAAAGTCTCACTAAGTTGTAGAGGGCCTCACTAAGTAGCTGAGGGTGGCCATGAACCTGGATCCTCCCGTCTCAGCCTCCCAAGAACTGGGATTACAAGTGTGTGCCACCATGCCTGGTGAAAATTATCCATTTTATGTTTGGTTTATTTCTTGTAGCATGCTCTCCTTGTATCTATACTTTCAAAAGCATATTTTTTTCAGGATCATTTGAGGGTGTATTCATTTTCTATTGTTACTGTAACATAATACCATAAATCTAGTGACTTAAAATGACAAAAATGTAGGATTTTGTCATTTTGCAACTTACAAGTCCAAAATGGGATTTCTAGAGCTACATTAAATATGGTGGCCGGTTTCTGGAAGGTGTATGGGAAAATCTGTTCATTGCTTTTTCCAGCTTCTAGAGGGTCCTTCAGTGCTTCCCCTGTCTGGAGGCTGCCTGTGCTCCTTGGCTTGTGGCCCTTTCCATCTTTAATGCCACACTTGCCACACCTTGAACTCCGCTTCTGTCCTTACATGTCCTTCTCGGTCACTTCTAACTCCCTCTTTCAATTTATAAAGCCTTCCAGTTCACGGGGACCACAGTGATCACCCAGGTTCGTCTCCTCATCTCAGTATCCTTCATCACATCTTCAAAGTTCCTTTTGTTAGATAAGGAAAGATGTTCCCAGGGTCTGTGATTCAGAGACCACATGGCGGCCGTTATTCCACCTATACTTAGTGAGGTGGGGATATTGTATATTCTAATTTTTCATTGTCTACTCCCTAAGAATGAGGACTTTCACTTGTGTAATCACGGCAAAATAGTTAAAATTAGAAAATGATCTAATTCATATTCCATAAACTAGTTTTATTAATTCCCCCAATAACAGTCTCTATCCAATACCAGATATAATGCAGGGTTCCACTTGCTATGTAATTGTCATGTTTACTTGGTTTTACTTTAATCTGAATAAATCAGTTATATTAACTTTTTTGACATTTACTTTGGCATTTTTGAAGGGTATAGATGGATTATTTTAATAATGTCCCTCCATTTGTATTTGTTCAGTGGTTTTTCATGATTAGATTCAGATGACGGATCTTGGGCAGATGTGATGGTTAAATTATATGGATCAACCTGGCTGGGTTATGCTGCATGGTTGTTGGATCACATGCTAGTCTAGATGTTGCTCTGAAAGTACTTTGTAGGCCTGGTTAACATCCAGAATTAGTTAGTTGACTTTAAGTCAAGGTGATTACCTTCAGTAACGCAGATGGGCTTCATTTAAGCATGTAAAGGCCTAAAAGCAAAATTGAGGTTTCCCAAGGAAGAAAAAATCAGCCTCAATACTGTATTATCAAAATCCTGCCTGAGTTTCCAGCCTGCCAGCCTGCCCTTCAGATTGTCCATTTGCTATTCCCACAACTGCATGAGCTGATTCCTTAAAATACATCTCTTTATTTAGATATATCCCATTAGTTCTGTTTCTCTAAAGAATCCTGAAGGACACAGAAGGTGTGGCACAGAGTGGACACGGATCCTCTTTGGGAAGTCCTAATGGGACGCACATGATGTTAGTTTGTCCCAATTGTAGAGTTCTTTAACATTGATCACTTGAATCAAGTTGAATCCATCAGATCTTTTTCTCACAAAGTCATTTTGTGATTAGTAGGTAACTTGTAAGTTACTTCTTACAGATTATGTACATTTAGAGCTTTTCATTAAACCTCCCCTCACTAGTTTTGGCGTCCACTGATTGTTTTCTACTCCTTCATTTTTTGACATTAGTGAAAATTTTTACTGTAAACAAGAAAGTTTCCTTTTCTCCTATTAATTGATTTAATCATTTATTGGCAATCTGTATGAATTTATGCATCCTCATTTCATTTTATGGTTATAATTAATGATGTGCTGTGGCCAGCTCAATTACTCACGAGAACCAGTTTGAAGCATCTCTTTCCAAATCAGTGGCATAATGTTGGTAGCTTGAAATCACTCATAATGGGAATATTTACACTGTAGAAGTCAGCAAATGCTGCCAATGAGGGTTTTTTTTCTCTATAGACAGTTTACTAGCACACCACTCTCTATAACCCGATTACTATCTATATTTATTTTAGTGATCAAATTGTGATTTGACCGGTAGGTGCCCTATCAAGCTGTTTCCGGTATACTTTTAACACAGCTCCATTATTCAAAATTCCTTCAGCACTTTTTGATTTCCTGGCTCAGTCTGATGTTTTAAGAACATACTGTACTCTCCCTATACCAGCCCTGAAATTAGTTTTTATTCCAAGGAAATTTGTTTCATTTTAGTGGCGAATCATGATTACAAACCAAGATGTGTGCTGGGTCTTTATGGTATTGATATGTCATTGCTTCTTTAGCAAAGAGAAAGAATATGTAGATGTACCTCTATTTCTATATGTATATTAAAAATAGTAGATTTATTCTGTTACCTACAGATTCTAATCTAATATCTCAGGGTAGAGTTTAGTCTCCCTCCTCTTCATACTTGCAAATTTATTCTAAACAATACAGGAATATACAGAAATTATACAAAGAAATTTCAGAATTACTAGCACCTCTTGCTGTGAAAAAATATACTAATAACTAAAAGTTAGTATCCACTTTTAGTTTTTAAGGCAAAGTTTACATAAAATAAAGTACACACATTTTAAATTCAAAATGTGATGAGTTTTGATAAAGGCATAAACTTCCCACTTGTATGAAGTTAGAGACATTTGCATCTCATAAGAATATCCACTTCTGTTCTTTTTTTTCCAGTTAATCTCTACTTTCAGAGATTGTAAGTTTCTTATTTTAAGAAAATAAAAGTATTTTGTTAGTGCATTGCAGTTATACATCATAGTGAGGTTCAATGTGATAAAAATATACACATACACACATAACTCTTGTTATATTTCCCTTCACATCCCACCCCACTCTCCCTTCTCCTTACCTGCACATGTTAGTGAAATTGATAGTAATATCTTCACATAGTGCCACAATATTATTTGAACTGTTTCCTTCTTCAATCCTCCTTCTCCCCCCCTCCCCCTTCCACTATTCCACAGGTCTCTCCTAATATTACTTAAAGTCCCTTATGTTTCCTATTTTTCACTAGCTTGCATATATGAGAGAAAACATATAAGCATAACAAAAATAAATTAAAATGCACCGAAATATAATGAATCAATTTGCCAAATAAACACAGAAAAGAAAAATTTAAAATAAGCATGAGAATAAAGATAAAATGCACATGAGGAACACAGATTAGAATAATAGCAGATATCTCACTTATAACTATGCAAACCAGAAAATAATATAGAAACATCTTATTGGAAGGAAAGTACTGTTCACCCAGATTTCTTTATCTGGAAAAAATACCTTTCAAAACCAAAGGAAAAATAAAGAATTTTTTAGGCAAACAAATCTGTTCATTTTTCCTTGATTACATTTGGGATTTGGTTGCAAATCCTAAAGTTTAACTAGATAATATTTTACTCTTCACTTTCTGTGATAATGGGAAAAATAGCTAATAAGGTAATCTGTAATAATATTGATGAGCTAGAAGAGATAACACTATTAAATATCCTCTCTACCCCCTCAAACTGGGCATTCTCAATTACCTAACATAATGATACCCAGGGATATCACAATTAAATGGCATCATAAATGGAAATTTAACTTCATGATTCCTGTCAATCACAAATGAGGATGAAAGGAGCTCAAATGGTCCAGTACAGTATGTATCTTATTATTTTTCTAATGATCTTTCTCAAGGAAGGCTCCTCATATGAACCACGTGACACAGAAAATGATTTGAAGGACTATTTTCTCATTTATCTCCCTTCTAATAGGCATAACCATTACCATTCCAGAGGCTGCCTTGGGTTATTAGTGCTTAATTCTTTCAAGAAAGGTAAGTTTGACAGATTTAAGAAAAGGTAGAATAAAAATTTATGAGAAACCCAGAAAGCTTCCCCACTGGAATCACCCACATCTGAACAGGCTAATCATATCCACTTTTTTCTGGAACCTATGGAAATCCTAACCTGAATGTCTTCCCTATTTGGGAAATACTGAAACTAACCTATCTATATATTATTGTCATGCTCAGATATAGAGTGCCCACTGAAGAGCTCAGGTATTACGCTCAGGGTTGGCATGCAATGGATTTATCTGGGTGATGACCAGGGCCAGTAGGGTGTGGCTGGAAAAGATGGGTCCCTAGAGGTGTGGCCTTGGGGATTACATGTGGTTCCTTCTCCCCTTGCTGGTGCTGCCCTCTTGCTTCTGGCCTGAATTCTGTGCCTTGCACTCACCCTCTCTCTGCCTCCCACCACTCACCCTGAGATACTCCGTCCCCTGCCTCACATAGACTGAACCTCAAATCCCCAAGGAAACTGTGAACAAATAAACCTTCCTTCCTATAAGTTGTATGGTCAGGTCTTTTAGATTGTAGCAATGGGAATGCTGGCTGAGACTATTATTGAGTATAAAATAACTTGGGCTAAACCCCAATTATTTTCCTTGTCACAAAATAACTACTCATTAAATGATGTCACCACTTAATCTTGATTATAAATAAGCCACTAGAGAGAATATCTATTTTGAAAAAATTTACAGATGTGTTCTTAAGTTTGATAAAATTGCTTAAAGACATTTTGAAAATATTAAAGAAAATGCCTTAAATTTGTTAAATTAATACATTTTTAATCACTAATTGGTGAATAACTGAAAAAAATCTATTTCTATAATTCATATCCTCCCTCAAATTCCCCAGAGAGTGTCCAATAACAAATATTACAATTTTCACCTTAATATGGTATAAATAATTTTGGTAAACTTTACATTTCAGCTGGAAATAGTGGTGTATGCCTGTAATCACAATATTTGGGAGGCCGAGACAGGAGGATTGTAGGATTGAGACTAGCCTTAGCAACTTAGTGAGACTCTCAGAAACTTAGCAAGACCCAGTTTCAAAACAAAAAAATATTTTTAAAAAGTACAGGGGGTGAAGCTCAGAGGTAGAATGTCCCTGGGTTCAATCTCCATACAAAAAGAAAACAAACAAACCAAAAAACAAAACCCACTTCATATCTCAAGGGTATGAAAACCTTTAAATATCACTCCTTTGAGCCCTGATTAAGGCAGTCAAGGTTTATATAAACTTATCTAGTAGTTTAAAATGAATTTTCTGTATATGATGGTCTGCGAAGCTATATGCTTTACCAAGTTTGACAAATGTAACTTATAGGACTCTCTAATGACTTATGCTTCTATTCGAATTACTCTTGACTTTGTGACTATTCCAGAATTTCTTACTTTGAAACTGTTTCTTTTAATCATATTGTTATACATTGAGATAAATCTGACCATTTCTGTGTTTTGAGTACAAGTATTCTGAAATTGTCAGTGTAGTCTTGTGATTTCTGGTCTCCTCGAGAATAGAATTTCATGTGATCATACCAGTATCCATGTCTGTTGACAGTTACAGTAATGATATGTCAACATTTTATGAATAGTTAGCTTTGAAAAATACTCACATGCCAGGATGTGGATTTTTCAAACAATTTAATGTGCTGCCATCTGACAGCAACAGAGACCTTTGTAGAAAAATGTTTTCTTTCTTCTGTATTGACCTATAGTGAGATGAAGATTTAGCTAATATGGAATTTCTAATAAGGAATTTCCTTACTCATAGAAATAAAAAGCTTTATAGCTCTCCCACTTGCTCTGTCTCTCTCTTCCAAAAACTTGTGTTGCTGGAACTGAATAATAAATTATAACTCATTCTTGATTTAGGACTTTGAAACCCTTTAACAAAGAGCCAGACTCAGAACTTCAAAACCCTTTAGCAAAGTTGAATTTTAATTCTTTCTGGATTTAGGACTTTTCAAACCTTTAACAAAGACCAGGGTATAACAAGATTACTTACCTTAAAGACTGCTACTGTCTTGTACTCATTACTGGAATTTTCAGAAATTTTTGCCATAATTTGTGCAGCTGAATGACAGCAGCAATATTTCTTGTTGAGATTACCTTTTTAAATTTACTTTTACTAGTGCAGTCTGGTGTCTGTCATGCTTTTAAGTAACTAGCATTTGTGAGTATGACAATCCTTTTGTTTTATCATACTCAGACTTTCTCCTATTTATTCTTTCACTATCACCTTTATTTTGAAGGACAGGAGGGACAAAATATGTGTGTCCTGATGTAACACAATTTTTCCCAGTACTACAGAAACATGGTTAAAGGTGTTGAAACTACCAAACTCCCAGCCACTGAGTGTTCTCTTTTTTTTTTTTCCGAAATATTTCTGTTCTTAATGAGACTCATGTAAGTTGTCAATCACTTAAATTACAGTGGATTTTCCCATCCTACCTGAGTTGTGTGATTAGCCCTTTCTCTTCAAAAGTAATCCTGTCCATCATTTCCCTGATGTTTTACTTTTGAATCCCATTTCACCTTTAATCTGGAATTTGCAATTGATATGGCTATAAAGGCTTCTCAGAGAAGGACAAACGTTTGCTCACCTGGGGATGATACCAATCAACACAGAAGTCAGCAGAAGAATTTAGCTAAATTGTCTGATGGATGGCTAAAGGCTAAATGTGGAGCGGTATGAGAAAATAGAATCTGTGGAGCTGCAGACCCAAGAGGAATTCCTACTGTAAGGCAAGGTCTCCCCGGATCTCACCGGTGCTTGTGAGCAGTATTGGCAATAGGGTGTGTCTCAAGAAAGACTTCTTGTTGTGCTGGCCTGGAAGAAGGGAGGGGCAGGGATGGCATGAAGCCCCACCCAGACCTTACCATCCCTGTAGAACAAAAGACTTACAAAAACCTTGTCTGCAAAGGCCACATGTTAGGACCCACTGCATCTAGGAACAAGAAAGAGCGATGACCAAAACCCAAACCCCCAAATCCTTCACCTCTAGAAAGAATCTCTACCCCCAGAAAAGGGGTAGGAATTTGTCCCAGGCCTAGACAATCAGAGACCCCTCTACTTGCTGGGGCAGTGTAAGGCCTAGCAAAGGTCTTGTGAGTCATCTTAAGTATTTGAATCTTTTGAATAATTGGAAGCCAGTAAAGGTTTTAAGGAGAAGGGATAGTGAAAGAATAAGTTTAGAGATGCATTTTTTAAATATTACTCAGGCTGAAGTGCAGAGAATCTACATGACTCAGCCAGTAGTATGGTGGACATGAGCGATGGCAGCAGCTTGGGCGATAGCAGTGGAGGTGAAGAGAGACGTGTGATTGGTGATGAGTGAGTCAGCTGTGCTGAATCCCGTGAGGAGCTGGACGTGGAGGGAGGCAGTGAAGGTATTGTGGAGGATTTATCAGTGTCTGCCTCACCGCGTCCAATTGCTCTTCGTACCATTCCTCAGGACACTGGCCACTTTGAGGAAGTCTACCTTTGTCTGGGAAGAGGATGGTGTCATTAATGTATTCATTCATGTCCAAATGGTTTTTGAGCATCACATGGCAGAAACTGCTTCCATGACAAAAAAAAAAAAACAACCCACGAGTTATAGATTCAACAGAACTTCTTTCAGATTTGATTACCTTCCCTCCTTACTATCACCAAAATGTTTTAAGTCATATTAAATTATTGTATGGCAATAAATTTGTATCCAATGTAGTTCTATTTCCCCTTTAAGGAATGCATTATTTATTTTACTGCAACAGTATTTTGGAGGATGATGTCTCTTTTCAGGCTTTGTTTAAACAATGATATAACCTAATTCAGCTTGGTCTGGACCAACTTCAGTGAAACTGGAACATAATTACATAGTGGTCTAAGTCATTAAATTTAATATAATTCTCATTATTATTCAACAGGGACTGTTATTTTAATCCATGATGCAGTACAAATATTTGAGAATCCTATTTGTAGATACATTCAGAATAATGACTTAAAGAATAATGTAAAAGCACCAAGACACGTCTTTTATCTTGTTTTTACACCTGTTTATTTCTTCAGCTCAGCCATTGATAGCATTCTTCTTATTAATTTCAATAATATCACCTGAGACAGTTGACAATGTGCTTTCTCATCTCCTCCCATGTACTCTCACTCACCCCCAACTTAAAATATACACATGTATGTACAAGCGTATAGCTAAAGTTGATATTTATTCATACATGTATGTATATGTATGTATTACGCACACAGGGGGACTAAAACTGATTTCAAGATTTGTATTATTATTCATAAATAGGCCACGTTTATTTGCAGGGTAATGGAGAAAAGAGAAAAGAGGCTGCCTCTACCCGCTTTATTGATTGCATGCTCATGAGTTTACATATTATTTCCCTAATTCTCTCTCACTCTGGCTTACTTTGCAGCTATCAATCCACTATAGTATTCTAGTCTCCTAAACCCAAAGCAAGGACATGGGCCATTTCCTTGTTTGGCTCCTCTTTATGAATAATTATGTCTCTAGAGAAAACTAGACTTTGCAAAACCCTGTTGGTAGGAACTCAGTTGTTCTGAGCACAGTGATAGAGACAAAAATATGTAGGCATCAAACAAACTCTATCCTCTTTCCTCAAAATGCCAGCACCACCAAACCCCCAATTCACATTCCCACTTTGCAGTAGTGATCCCCCCTTACCCATGGGGGATACGTTCCAAAACTCCCAACAGATGCTTGATACCACAGATAGCATTGAACTCTATAGACACTGATTTTTCCTTTACCTATATATCTATGATAAAGTTTAACCTATAAATTAGGCACAGTAAGAGATTAACAATGATAACTATTAATAAAACAGAATAATTATAACAATTTGCTTTAATAAAATTGCCAGTATCACCAGTCTTGTGCTTTGTGAACATTGTAAAGTAAGATATGGATATTTGAACACAAACTGTGATCTCTGTGACAATTGATCTGACAACCGAGAGTGCTACTAAGTGATGGATGGGGTGGGTGGTAAGTGATGTGTGTGATGTAGATATACTGCGATGATAAACTTCTACAATTATAAAATTTCAGGGTAGCTAGCTTGACTAGCAAGAATGATCAAATTATCAGCTAGAAATGCTCTTTCCTTTCTTCCCCTCATTTGCTTTTCTGCATAATTGTCAGATAAAATAAAAGGAATTGTGAGGGACATGTGACTTGCCTGGAGTTTTTCACTTCTTAATTAGTGTCATGTAGTGATGGGTACAAATATGAGGTTGCCTGGCCCATGTTTAAAGAAAACTGTAGTCGTCACGTCCCCTGCTCTGTACTGACTGATCTATCTGCGGCGTCTCAGCAGTTGCATCAAGATCAATGTCTTCTTTCCTAATACCACTGAGGAGAGGCAGTGTGCTGTAGAAAAAAGAGCCCTCAACAGGGGAAGGGCCCAGACTGCAACCTCTGCTGCTTCTCCCGGACTTTACCTGGGGCAAGTGACTTTCACCCATCTCTGTTTCATTTTGCACATGTATGAAATAAAGAGGCTGATGGTAAACAATGATAAACTCCCTTTCGGCTCTATGTCTTCCTCTCCTGACTGTCATATAACTTTATATCTTACAGTAAATGTTCCTTATTCTCTCCATTCTCTGTACTAGTCCCTAAATGACTTGATTACCTGTACGTAAAGACCAATTGAAACAGGTAGAAATGAAGAGATAAGGTCTGATTACCATTTGCTCGCAGCAAAAGTTTTGCGCTGGGGCGATGGCATCGCCTCTTGCTGCGGAAAAGCAACAGAAAGAATGATGCCCTGTGCTCTGCCGCGAAATGACTTCCGACAAGTGAGCTTGAGGAGTCTGATTAGAAGGACAGATTTCTGGGCTGTTATCAGCATGTGATGCATTTCTTAAGCCCTTATGAATATATTTATTTGGAAAGATGGTTTGTTTATATGTTGTTCAAGTCAGGATATAATGGCAAAATCACTGTATCATCTCTTATTACCAATTCCTCTGAACCATTCAGTTCCCTCTGAAGCCATTTGAGAAACATTAACTACTCCCCAAAGGGAGAATTCTAGGGGAAACCTGCATTTACAGGTCATTAGTTACCTTCTGCATTACATTACCTCAGTTATTTTTAGATAATCTCACTAATCTGGTATTCAGGGTAATTTCTAAATAATTTAGTCCCTGATGTATTTGGATTTCCAAACTCAGACCCTTAAGAAAGTATACAGGGAAATCTCAGAAAGGGGAAAATTTATGACTAGTGTCAATGAATTTCCCATTCTGAAATACAGGAGAGTTAATCTAGTATAGATTTTTTTCTGCCTGTTTGTATATGCCAGCAAAACAGTTTAAATTTTTTATATTTAATTATTAAATCTTTTTACTAATTGAAAGTATCCCATGCACTTGCATTGGGCTTCTTTTTCGTCTTCCTTCTCTCTCTTCTCTCTCTCTCTCTCTCTTTTTTTTTTTTTTTTGTAGTGGGGATTGAACTTAGGGGCATTCTACCTCCAAGCTATACCCCAAGCCCTTTTTATTTATTTATTTTTATTTTTAAACAGGGTCTTGCTACGCTGCTGAGGCTGGCCTCAAACCCGTGATCCTCCTGTCTCAGCCTCCCAAGTATTGGAATGATGGGAGTGCGCTGCCACAGCTGGCTAGCACTGGGCTTCCTCAATACAATCTTTGACTGCTTTCCATTGTCCAAGTCAGTCTATCAAAACATGTCAGATGTATGCTGAGAGAAATGGAAAGGCAAACTATGCTCTGGGGAGAAGGGAGGACTGTGTCATAATCCCTGTCTTAGACAAAAGCATTCACATGCGCTCAGAGAGGTCGCTAGTACTCAACTACACAACCAATTCCCTTGGTTCTTGATTGACACAGCAACTGGGGGGAATGTCTCAGAGAATGTTTGACTTATTTAATCACACTCTTTTTGATTTTTGACTTTTATGTCTCTTCTTTTCTTATAACATTCTTTACATGATACAGCTCCCAGTTTCCTTCTAAAGTCGTGCTTTTAAATTTAACTTTACCAGTAATTAAGAAAAAATTATTCCAGCTGATTGCATTTCCAAAAAAAAAAAAGGCAAACCAAACACAAACACTCTCTGGGTCTTTAGGTCTCTAAAACCAACTTCCAGGCCAGACCTGTTTTTCTCTTAATATACATTTTCATTTTTTTTTTTTAGCAATGCAACATTCACACCATACACTAATAGCCACTGAGTCCCTTGATTATGTGAAGTCGAATTTAAGATATTTAAATACAATGTAAAGATGAATGAGTGGGTTTGAAAGAATTGTTCCTAGCCTCAGTTTCTCTACCACTTACTTCTTTTCTTCTTCACACACTCCCTCTAGGAAAGCCGTGCACGAGTCTAGTATTCGTATGAAGGTAGTTTATTTGTAGAGAACTTTACAAATTTCAAATTTCACAAATCCTTACAAGTTTCAGGAATGAAATCTGGAAAGAGTGAAGCAGAGAAGGAAGAAAAGCAAATACAGGGGTGTTTTGATGATGCCATTTTATGTTCTGTTTTTCTGATGTGTTGACATCTGGGCCCATGCTAGCCGCAGAGGGACTGCCCTGCCAGGGTTAGCTGACCCAGAGACAGCAAAGGATTCTGCTGGGAGTATGATTTTTTATATACAAACAAACCAGCCCAGCACCATAGCCCCTCAGATGCCTCCTTTATCAGCCTTTTACACCGCAGGCTACTATCCCCCTGCCCTAATCCCCCCAGGGCCAGGTACTAGACTTCTATCACCAGTTCTTACTCCCAGAAGCCTGCAGAAATTATTCAACTTAGCCAATCCTAGCCCTTCTTCACATGCTTATCATGCCTCGGCAATTTTTTCCTGCCAAAACCACAAGAAAGCCTGTGGAAAACGCCAAGACTTAGGGTTTTGGGAACAAGCTAAAGTCCTTCAAGCTGTTGGTAATTTTCATGCATTTTCTCCCTCCTCTACCATCTGATTTTCACTTGGTTTAGGTTGTGGACCTAGTAGAATTTACCATACTTAAATCTTTGAGGAACTGATCCCTAGTTGCCTCACATTTTATTACTTTTTGGAGGGGTAGTTAGGATTGTTTCAATTTTTATATTCAGTTATCATTGGACAGTGTCCAATGATAACTGAGTGGATGTCTGGGGCTCCAGATGGACTCTTCTATCTCCTCATACAGGAACAATCTTTGTTCTTCCTGGTACTCAGGGTCAGTTATCTTCAAGCGTTCAGTAAATGTTTTTGCCTGTTGATCCACTGTAATGAAGAGTCCAAAGAGACCAAGTGACAGTAAGTCCATCAAGAGAGAACCATACTGAATGACCTAGAAGGGAGTGATTCCTCCAGAGACCAGGGCATCTAGTTTGGCAGAGCCTGCATGTTCTGATATGGGAAACACAGGTTCTGCAACTGGACTATTGGAAGCGATGCTGGGCAAAACTAACTTGTTTTACCCCTTGGTTCCAGGACCCATATTCTACATAGCATGACAATCAGCTGTGAGCTCAACACGTAGATGATATTCTGAAGCATCTACAGCATTTAAATCCTAGAGTTTGGCTCCCATGAAGACCCCACAGTTAATCCTTTAATTAGCTATTTCACCGTTCTATTAGCCCAGCTACTTTCAAGTGATACATTATATGGTGGGACCAGCAAATACTGTGTCATAGCTAGCAATGCATTCTCTTCTTAATGAATAATTTGTTTAAGACAATGCTGTGAAGGGCTTTGTATTAGCCAGGTTTCTCCAGAGAAACAGAGCCAAGAGAACATATGCTTATCTAAGTGAGGATTCGTTAGATTGACTCACATGATTACAGATGCTGAAAAGTCCCATGATGGCCATGTGTAAGATGGAGAACCAAGGAAGCTGGGAGCGTGGCTCCATCCAAGAAACCAGAAGAATCAGGATGAGAGAGACAGATGATGCAGCCCAGAGTCCGAGGCTGAAGGTCCTTCACTGGAGGGCCGCTGGTGGAAGTCCAGGTGCAAAGGCAAAAGAAACTGATGTCTGATGATGCTTAAGGGTGGCAGCATCAGAAAACACACCCACTCTGGGAGGAAGAAAGAGAAAACTTTCACCTTCTTTCACTTTTCATTTCATCTGGGCACCCAGCCTATTGCATAGTACCATCCACACTCACAACAGGTCTTCTCCACATGCCAGTCTTGCCTGGAAAACCATCATAGACACACCCACAAGCAAGTTTTACCATTTTTTTTTTTTTTGTGGTACCGGGGGTTGAACCCAGGGGCATTCTACCTCCGCGCTACACCCCTGGCCCTATTTTTTTATACTTTATTTTGAAACCGGGTCTCACGAAATTGTGGAGGGCCTCACTAGGTAGAGAGAGAGAGAGAGAGAGAAAGAAAGAGAGAGAGGGAGCTGAGGCTGGCCATGAACCTGGATCCTCCGGTCTCCACCTCCCAAAGTACTGGGATTACAAGCGTGCACCACTACGCCCGGCTTTACCATTTTTTAGACATCTCTCCATCTAGAAAACTTGACACCCTAAAGTAACCATCAGAGATGTCAGGCTGGCAAACCCATTTCCAGAGCTGCTGTCACTTCTAGTAAGGATAATTCACTGCTTTCCTAAGGAAATGTGGTAGGGTTCTATTCTAATCAACCTGCCTTTAAGTGACTTCTCTCTAAGGGACACCATCAGTTCCTGGTGGTGGATCTGTCGCTCAGTTGTGGCTTTAGCTAATCTTGATTGATGAGATGGAGCCTGTTTTTTAGATACACACATACAAGCATAAGTTTTTTTCTTTGCCTTCAGGGTTCTTAGGTTCATAGCCTCATTGTTCCAACACTGCTGTAACTCACAAGTCATATGTAGATGTGTTTCCTCTGTTTAAATTCTTTCTAGAAGACATAAGGAAACAAAGTAGTCTTAGGATTTACTCCCTAGCCATCCAAATGGCTTATCTAAAATTCTTTGTTTCTGATCTTCCATTCTTTCTCCTTACAATCTTGTGATCAACCAGTCAACACACTGTTCCTCAGACATTTCTCCCTCAATTCAAACTGAAATACCAAGGACATGCTTGCAGCTCTGACCACTGGGAGAATTTCCTTTCGTCTCCATCCTTCAGATCTGCCCCAGTGTGTAGCAGCAATACTTTTTTGGTGAGCATGTGTATATCACGTGGTCCATCCTTGAAACAGGCCTGAGAGTTTTCCTTCTGAGTCAGTATTTTCCGGGGACAGCGTAAGTGTGACCTGAGCCAGAGGCAGCTTTCAAAAAGGTCCGGTGTTGTGGGAATCCAAACCAGGGCTAAGTTTGTGTGATTTTCTTTTGTTTCTGGGGTCTGCTCTGACCTGATCCTGAATGGGCTATTTCCATTGTGTAATGGATTGATGCCACTCCCAATGCAGTGTGTGAGATAATATCCAACTCATGGTGAGACGCTCTGGTCACATAGTTAATTGATGTCCTGTGATAATGTACGTACAGCCTACTAGAGCTAGTAATTGACACATAGACATTTTTCACTGGTGATGTGTGGCTTTTCTTTTCTTCACTTTTTTCTTTCTTGGTACTAGGGATTGAACCCAGGGGCATTGTACCTTTGAGCTATACCCCTAGCCCTTTATAATTTTTTTTTTTTTTTTTTTTTTTTACTTTGGAACAGGGTCTCGCTAAGTTGCTGAAGGCCTAAGTTGCTGAGGCCAGCCTCAAATCTGCAATCTTCCTTTCTCAGACTCCCAAGTACTGGGTTTACAGGCCTGCATCACCATGCCCAATAGGTTTTCTTTATATATGGTATATTTCAATAAAAAGCCTCAAGGAATCCAAAGATTACCACCAAGTGCTGTGCCTCTTCCTTAGTTATAAAAAAGTAAACAAGGAGTAAGAACTGGTCCTTTAGCAGGGGTTTCCTAGGATGCCTTTTAGAGCTTAATCCCTAAAAACCACTGATATTGAAGACTCTAAAATGTTATGTGGATTTTCTCCTATCTGAGGGCACACACCACACTTATACAGCATTCAAAGTATTTGCCATTTCTGAGCTGGGTGTGGTGGTGTATGTTTGTAATCCCAGTACTTGGGAGGCTGAGACAGGAGGATTGCAGGTTCGAGGACAGCCTCAACAAATAGTGAGATGCTCATTAACCTAGTGAGATCCTGTTTCAAAATAAAAATTAAAAAATAGGGCTGGGAGAGTAGCTCAGAAGTATAATGTCCCTGGGTTCAATTCCCAGTGTCACACACACACACACATACACACACACACACCATACAC